>CABHPP010128339.1:0-18057 GCA_902168425.1 Peromyscus attwateri | reverse complement strand
CTCTCTCTCTCTCTCTCTCTCTCTCTCTCTCTCTCTCTCTCTCTCTCTGCCTGGGGATCAGGATGTAAAGCCCTCAGCTACTGCTCCAGCTTCATGTCTGCTTCTCACCAAGACCATCATGTACTAACCCTCCCAAACCGTAAGCCAGTCCCCAGTTAAATGCTTTCTTTTACAAGCGTTGCCTTGGTCATGGTGTCTCTTCACAGCAGTAAAACAGTAACTAAGACAGTATCTCATTGGGACTTGGGGGCTTGGTGATTAGACTGGGTTTTACTGGCCAGTAATCCCCAGGGCTCCACTTTCCGCTGTCTCCCCAGTGCTGGGATTGAGAGTGTGCACCACCACACCTGTCTTGTTTTGTTTTTTCTTTTGACATGGGTGTTGGGGCCTAGACTCAGGTTCCCATGCATGTGCAACAAGAACTTTGCCAACTAAGCTATTCCCACGGTACCTAGATGTGCTTGTTATATATAAACATCTTAAATATTCACTGATTGTCTAAAATAGCATCTATTCTAGTACTTCATAAACAGAAGGCCAATTGAGTGGGAGGAAGGAGTACATGAGGATTTTATGAGAATCTTGAGGTGAGATTATGTTTTGTTTAAAAAGCCATTGACAGAACTGGAGAGATAGCTCAAGGTTAAGAGCACTGGCTGCTCTTCCAGAGGACTCGGATTGGGTTCCAACCACCCACATGGCAGCTCACAACTGTCTGTGACTCCAGATCCTGGGAATGCAATGTCCTCTTCTGGCCTCTGAGGGCACTGCATGCATATGGCACCCATGCAGGAAAGCACTCATACACAGAAAATAAAAATAAATAGATCTTTGTAAAGGCATTGGCATTGAAGGAGATAAAACAACAAACACAATCAAAATATTTATATGAGAGCAATAGTCAAGTAAGTCACCTCAGATGAAAAGGCCACTGTGCTTGCTGTGAAGAGGGAGGGCACACGTGGTGACAGCATGTAAGGTAGTGGGAAAGTAACCTGGAAATGTGTAAGCAAGGGGCCTAAAAAGGCTCCTGCCTTTTAACCTGGTAAGATTTTAGGGACTCTGTGGTGATACTTTATTTGTGCTGAAATATGGTGATATTTTATTTGTGCATTAATAAATAAAGCTTGCGGGGGCTGGAGAGATGGCTCAGAGGTTAAGAGCACTGGCTGCTTTTCCAGAGGTCCTGAGTTCAATTCCCAGCAACCACATGGTGGCTCACAACCATCTGTAATGATGTGCCCTCTTCTGGCTGCAGTCATACATGCTGTATGCATAATAAAAAAATAAATCTTTTTAAAAATCTATTAATTAATTAATTAATTAATTAAAGCTTGCCTGGAGATGGGGGGGGGAAGGCCAGCCATTTTAAGTAAACAAAGTCAGGCAGCACACACCCTTAATCCCTTAGCAGGCAGGGTCTCTGTGTGTTCAAGGCCACACTAGGGAACAGAGCCAAGTGTGGTGACACACGCCTTTAATCCCAGTACCAACCATAGAAACCTGGAGGTCTGTACAGACAGACAGTGACAGAGCTGCGTAGGAAGAGGAAGTGAGGTAGCTGGGCTAAGAGCCAATGAGAGGGCAGAAAAGCAAGGCATATAAGCCTGGGTAGACAGGAAGTCATGCTTTTTGGAAGCTGCAGAGTTAGTGAGGTGAGGTTACCTCGTGGCTTTCTATATTTCCCTGATCTCTCTAAGGCTTTAACTCAAATTTCTGGCTCCGTGTTTTTTATTTAATAAGACCACTTAGAAATTTATCTACAGGACTCATCATTAGAATATCATTCTTAAAAGTGCTTCTATTTTAACAATGTCAAATGGGCCAGTCATGTGGGGATCATTCTAACAGAGAGGATATGCACGGAAGTATGAATAAGAATAACAAAAACTCCAAGGTGCTTGAGTGGCAGGCTATGCAGTGATTGTGAAGGGAGATTTTTCTCTGACATTAGGCACATGAATAAAACATGACCACTACCCACAAGGGCTCAGTCTGCAGAGAATAAGCATTCCACCTTATGACACTTCACCCCTTCAAGGCCAGTTTTCCCATTGTAAAATGGGATCAATAACTCATACCTTAAAGGATTCTTACAAAAATTAAGTCAATCCAGAACCCACTGCCGTAAGTACGTGATATCAACTGTCACCAATACACAAGTGATACTGGCAGTAATGAAGCACGTATGCAGAGAGTGGAAGAGGAGCTCAACGGACGTAGAAGGAGCCCGGATGACGAGCAGAGGTCATTAGAGCAGAGAGGCTTTTTCCCGCCTGGAAACTTCTGCTCAACTTGAAGTTGCCTACTACACACGTTTCCAAAGGTTGTTTGATTCCAGCAGTATACACAAGCCTGTGGCCATCCTGATTGTTCAGGAGGCCACCCTGGGCAACACGGCAAGACCCTATCTTTTAAAAAGTAGAGAGAGAGGAAGGGAGGGAGACAAGAAGGAAGGGAGGGAGGGAGAGAGGGAAGGAGGGAAAGAGGGAGAGAGGAAGGGAGGGAGAAAGAGGGAGGGAGAGAGAGAGAGGAAGGGAGGGAGAGAGGAAGAGAGGAAGGGAGGGAGAAAGAGGGAGGGAGAGAGAGAGGAAGGAAGGAAGGGAGAGAGGGAGAGAAATAAGGGGGGGGAAGAAGGGAGGGAGGTACAAGGAATGAGTTTGCAATGTGGCCAATGAATGGTAGCAGGAGTAGGGGCCGGAGGAGCACTGATAGTCACTTCAGGGGCTCAGTCAGGTGGTGGCCTGCATGATGGTAACAGCAGGAAAGATGAAACGCCCCCTCCAGTCTCACGCCCCCTCCAGTCTCACGCCCACTGCCACCCCATCCAGCCGCTGTTTCTGGTGGAGGCCCGGGTGTGCTCTGTTGCTCTTGTTCCCGTTTATATGAAAACCCATTACAGACAAACCTTACTTCTAGGGACTAACTCCAGAGTGGGGACCACAGGTGTCTGTCAAGACACTCCATGCTGGAAATAGAGTCAAGCAGCTAGGGCTGCATTGGTTGAAGTACTTCGGAGCCACAAAAAACCACAGCAATAGTTACATCCCATATAAATGAAAAGGTTATAAAACAACATGATCCCAGAGTTATAAAAATTAGTACTTTGAGCCGGGTGATGGTGGCGCATGCCTTTAATCCCAGCACTCCGGAGGCAAAGCCAGGCAGATCTCTGTGAGTTTGAGGCCAGCCTGGTCTATAGAGCGAGATCTAGGACAGGCACCAAAACTACACAGAGAAACCCTGTCTCGAAAAACCAAAAAAAAAAAAGAGCACTTTGCGTTTTCTAAAACAATGAGAAGAAATACAACATTCTGCACAGTGAGCAATATCTTCACCTTCACCCTTGCTTTCTTTTCTTTCTTGCTTTCTTTCTTTTCTTTTTCTTTTTCTTTTTTTGAACAGGTTTTCTCTATGTAGCTTAGGCTGACCTTAAACTCATGATCTTTTTGCCTCAGCACCCCGAGGACTGAGATTCTAAGTACACACCATGCCTAAATCTTTTGTCTATTTTTTTTAAAAACCATTTTTAGTGTGTGTTGAACCCAGGGCCTCCTGCATATTAGGCAAATTCTCCACCACTGAGCTACACTACCCGAGAACATAGTTCAGTGATAGAGCACGGCTCAGATGTCTGAGGCCTTGGATTTGAGCCCTGGTACCACAAAGACTAGAATAAGAAGAGTTAGATAAAAACACATTCACAAGGGATAGGCTCACCTTCTGCAGGGTGGGGGTGGGGCAGATGTTGTCAAACAGGACTGAGTTGAAGATCCCATAAACGCCCTCATCAAGGTGGTACACGATGGTCTTAGGGGCCGAACTGGTTTCCTCTGTGAGGAAGGGAGAGAACAGGGGCCACACAAGCAGAATGTGAGGAGCCTGGGAATCAGAAGCTGGCACTACGGTGAGCCCAGTAACGACAAAGCTGTGGGGCAAAGGGTTGCCCCTTCTTCAGGTATGGGGTAAACCCTGCAACAGAAGCTACTAAAAGTCATTTTTCTGGTGACATGGAGACTCCCCCTTGCAGCTGAGTCACGGTGCTTGTATCCGAGCCCCTAAAGGCCCCAGGAAAAGCAGAAGAGCAGCTCACCCAAACTCAGAGCCACTTGCTCAGAGGCACACGACAGGGAGGAGGTACATCAGAGTAAGAAACCAGGGGGACTGGATACACTAGATAGAATATCTCCCAAGTCTGTAAGAGGCCAGGAGAATGCATGAATGCACATACATGCACACAAACATGAATGCACATACATGTACACAAACTGACCACACTACCTGGAGCCAACAAACTCTCTCTGAGGAAGAGCACACCACTGTGACACTCTCCAGTGTGAGGGTTCTGGAGCAGAGGGCAAAGCTCAAACTCAGATTCACTGGCACCTGTCACTCATGGGGTCTGAGAGATCCCTATGGGAAGCTCGATCTATCCAGAAGGGCAAAGAAGGGCACTGATGTTGGTGGTGTGGGCACAGAAGCTCCGAGTTATCCTGAGCTGAACTTGAAACCCAGCGCTGCCCTCTATCACCCCGTGACCCTGAACTGATGACGATGTCCTCTCTATGGTCTGTCCTCTGTAAAGGAGATGTGAACAAATCCACTGTCATCAAGTTATAAGAAGGGTGAACAAGAGCCTGTACTTTGAAGAGGAGGTACACGTGGGGCCAAACGCAAGCTCACCTCTAGCTAACTATTAAGCAATTCACTGACATTCTCTTTAACTCCATTTCTCCATAAAATGGGGCCAATTAAATACCTATTCACCCTAAGGCTGTTTTGCGCTCCATCTGCATAAAACACAAACACACTAAGGAATAAAGCAGTAGTTCTCAAACCAGGGTCTGAATGACCTTTTCACAGGGGTTACCTAAGACCATAAGAAATATCAGATATTTACATTACAATTCATAACAGTAGCAAAATTACAGTTATGATGCAGCAACGAAAACAATTTATGGTTGGGGGTCACCCCAACATGAGGAACTGTATTAAGGGTCAAAGTGTTAGGAAGGTTGAGAACCCCCGGAATAAAGGGATGAAACTGTCTTTGGGGTGAGGGGAATTGACTGAAGCTTTCCCTACAGCAAACACCCATTCTCCAGAAGGCCCCACCCCGGCTTAGCCCGCCACCGTCGCAGCTTCAGGGAAGAACTGGGCTCTGCTGCCCACCTGGTACCTACCCTCCTTGCTGGGCTGGTCCAGAAGAACCTCCTTCTTGGCGACGATGCTGACGGCCACAGTGAAGGCAGAAGTCACATAGTAGCGTCCCAGCTCAGCAAGGATGTCCACACCGCAGCCCTCAGGGAAGTACAGGTCCAAGGCTGAGTTGATCACAGAGGCAATCTGGTAGAGAGGTACGTGCAGGACCACATGATTTCAGGAAGAACTTGGCAGTTGCTAAGGTCCCAGCTAATCCCACCTAGAAAGGGGTATTCCCTCCTATAATGCTCGGTGCTCAGATTCCAGAGTCTCTGCCATGGATCTTTCCTTCATAAATAAGCAGCTTGTTAAACAGTAGGTAAGGTTTCAGTAAAAAAAAACAAACACGCAGAGCCTCTCTGTCAGGTGACCCTGACCACTGTGAACTTTTAGAGTGGCTCCCTTCATTCTTAAGCACTCACTATTTTTTAATTACGTATACAATCGGGTTATGTGGATTTGGAGTTTGCTATTGTTGTTGCGTCTTTATGGGAGAAGGGTTGGTTATTTGAGCCAGGGCCTCATGTAGTCCAGGCTGGCCTTGAACTTCTGATCTCCCAACATTCACCTACCAGGTGCTGGGATTATAGACATGCAATACCATCTCCATCACATGTATGTTCTTATAACCTGCCACACTCAATGGACTCTGAATGTCCTCCCATGTGATGAATGTTTTCATCATACTCCAGGCAGTCTGAGCACTGGAAAGTCCACTAGACTTCTGCTATGTACAAGGCTGCAATTCAATATTGAGGCTAATTCCTGGGGCATCTGGAGCCTTCTCAGGGTCACTTCCTATAGAGAGAGACTACAGAAGTATTGTACTACTGAAGAGATGCGCCCCAGCCAGACTTTTAATTCCAACACTCAGGAGGCAGAGGCGGGCAGATCTCTGTGAGTTCCAGGGCTCTCAAAAAACCAGAGGGAGGGGGCGCCCCTAGAGGTCTGAGTGGGAATCACTATGACTCATTTGGGCTGCCCTTGGCTCACAAGTGAGAGGACTCCTACAATGGGAGTATTCCTTTCCCGCCCTTCCCCCCAGGCTTCTTGTCAGCCCATTGGAGGGTGAATAAGGTGCAGGTACTCAGACCACCAAAGAGCTCACGCATGTAAATATGTCTTGACTGAGCCTCTCATAAGCTAGCTAAGTGCATTGGCTGGAGTCAAGCAAAGTGAGGTGTGCAGCCAGCTCTGCTGTGGACTCAGGAAGGGAGTCTACAAGCCCCGCTGAGCCACAACACAGGGTTAAGAAGTAGCAATAAAATCCAGGAGAGCACTATGCCCAGTGAGACACCCAGGCCAGATGTACTGTCCAGGGGGCTATGCTCGCCGTGCCCCTCCCCCATCACAAAATGGCATCCAAGCCACTCTTGACCACAGTTACCTCTTCAAATCTCACTTTGGCTCCCTCTAAGCCAGGAAAGCCACCACCAAGGTCCAGAATGTTCATCGTGTGGCCCAGCTCGGCACCCATTTGAAACACGAGCCGAGCATCCGCGATGGACTGGGCGTAGGCCTGAGGGTCAGGACAGCCACTGCCAATGTGAAAACTGGGAAGGGAAGAAGAGCCTCGGCTTACATACAAGGTCCAGGTGCACCCATGCTACAGATGCAATGACTGAGGCCTGGGACATCAAATGGGCTACAAAGGGTCCCGTGGTCACCTAGGAGTGGACAGGAGGCACTTCTCCCATCCCTTCACGCTTCTCTGGAGAGGAATCTTCTGGGATGAGAGCTGAGGTCCCAAAGTATCCAGGTCAGGATACACCTGTCAGTGAGCACGTGGCCAGGGTGAGTTACTAGGCTTGCCTTGTTAAATCTTGACATCTACAGACTGGGGAGAAAAATCCTTACTGCACAAGGGTGTGGACTAATGCCTGAGGTACTCAGCATGGAACGTGAAGTACCAGATAGGCAAAGCTGGAGAACTGGCTACAACTACACCCTCTCTCTGCGTGGAAGAAACAACCTCTGGCTTATAGACATTCAGGACTCTCTCAAAGCCATGTCGGTGGGAGGAACCTCCTGGGATAAGACATTCTGGGGACTGTAGTAGGGATGCTGATAAATCTTCCTTCTAAAGAGAAGACACTGTCCAGAGGCCCAGGCTAGGGGCAAGCCCTGATAGAGGCCCAGGATGTCCATGATTAGTTCCTGGGAAAAGGTAGTGGGTCTGGTGTGGGCAGGGTGGCTGGCTCCCAGTGCACACCTCACACCCACCACCTCCACATGGCTCTTCTTGGCGTTTTCAAGCAGATGTCTGCAGGATTTCAGCGACGCTCCGAACCTCAGGCTCAGGTGACTCAGGGAGTGAGAGTCCTGGGTAGCAATGCACAGAACCATCCTGTGGAGAAATGCAGCATCCCTGCTGAGTGAGCCCCCCCCCCCCCCACGCCCAGCTGCTCCTCTTTGGACTAAGCTGAGAACCACATAGCTGAAAGGCCACTGAGACCACAGCCTTCCTAGGTCACTCTGCACTGCCAATTGACCTCTAAGTCACCTGCTGGGTCCAGGTCGCATCAACCCTCACCCAGGCAGCTCAGGTCTTCCCAATCAACTCCATAGCCAGACATATTGCATAAGAGGGAACTGTGTGTCAAACAAATTCCTAGGCAGAGTCCTGAAACACGAGGGTTGCTGTGCTTTGGGTGAACCAGAATGGCTCCTGGACACCCTACTACTCCCTCGGACCCCTCTCTGGATCCCCCAGAGTGTCAAGGATTATTAACTGTCACAGCCAGAGAAAAACATCCATCCTTGCCACCTCCCAGAAACCATTTGCACTGGGCCACTGCTCCATGACCAATATTACTGTGTCCCTTACCCATTGAACAAGGTATATTCAAGCAACACTACACCTCTGTACATCCCTCAGATGGTCCACGCTGTCCCCAACACGGACATATTTGCTGGCCTTGGCTGTTTCTGCCTCCCCAAATTTCACTCATCCCTCGGGGCTTCATCTTTCCTGAAGCTGTGACCTCCGTAATACCTTGGGCCTTTTCTACCGAGGGCTGTAACATTTCTGCCCTGGATCTGGGTCCTGTCCAGGAGTACCCCATCCTCCTGTAAGTGTGGTGGGATCCAAGGAGCATCCAGGATGGGGACCTCTCCCCAGCCCCCCACTCCTTCCCCCTCCAGCCTCCTCCAGCAGCCCAGCCTCCCTGCAGACGTGGTCCTCGGCTTACTTGGCACTGGGGTGGCTCCTGACCACCTTGGCCAGCTCCACTTCATTGTCGAAGCTCAGCAGGCTCACCCCATGCTTGGCAGCATACTTGATCTGTGCACTTTGCTTACAGGGGTTGGCACAGATGATCTTACTGGCAGGGACACCGATATGCTGGACCAACTCCATCTCTGCCTGTGAAGTTCCAAAGGTCGTGGTGAGGAGGCCCCAGGGCCTGCTGGCCGTTGGAGCCCAGGCATGAGGGGCAAACTCCTAACTGGACACCGGTGTCCACTAAGTGGGCCCCCTCATTCTCTCTCTCTGGTTTTTCTCTTTCCCCAAGACAGGGTTTTTCTATGGCTGTCTTGGAACTCACTCTGTAGACCAGCCGGCCTCGAACTCAGGGATCCACCTGCCTCTGCCTCCCAAATGCTGTGGTTAAAGATGTGCAACACCACAGCCTGGCTAGTGGGCCAGCTCTTTAAAACAGCAGATACACAAGTGCTTCACACTGATTACTCATTCTCTAATGGCAGGGATCCATGTACAGACACACGGGAGACACACTGTGCAATCCTGGGGACAGGGAGGTCCCATTCATAGCAAAGACAGCATATTGCATATTTACTCTAACTTCCTGTCAGCAAGAAAATCTCTCATTCTAAAGTAATCTGTATATTTATTTCAAAACTTCAATGCCTTTAAGGGGAGGCGCGCTGGGCTGGAGAGATGGCTCAGTGGTGAAGCACTTGCTGCTTTTGTAGAGGACCTGGGTTCAGTTCCCAGCACCCACAGAGCAGCTCCCCACCATCCATAACTCTAGTTCCAGAGGACCCTCAGCAGGCACTAAGCATACATGTAGTGCACATACAACTATGTAGGCGAAACATCCACAGGCATAAAAATAAATAAATCACTCTTTTAAAAAGGCAGGGGCACACATTTTCTAACTCACAGAAAGGCTGTGTGCAGACTCTCAGGCTTTGGACAAACTGAGATGTTTAATGAATGTTGCTTGGAAAACAGTATGAAGAGTTCTCAAATAACAACAACAAAAAAATAATACACAGCAACTGTGATTACCTGTACAAGACCTACAAGACCGAGGCTCTGAACATAGCCTGAGGAGCTTAGGAGGCCCCACCCTCAGCCCAAGGCCGACAGATCTCTGTGTTTGAGGCCAGCATGGTCATAGTGAGTTCTAGGACAGTCAGGGCTACAGAGTGAGACCCTCCCCTCACCAGAGAAAAGTTGACAGTAGAAGAGGGACCAGTTGGAAAGAGAAAGAGGATCTGTGGAAGTGAGAGAGGGCAGAGAGGGTGACAGGCTGAACATGAACCAAACACTTTATAGCCGTGTATGAAATGCCATAATGAAACCCACTATGTGATACCGAAATTCCATATAGGCAACACCCAGAGGACTTGAAGTCAAAGAGAGAGCCATTATCCGCTGTTCAGGGCAGCATCAATCACAATAGACACGGCACAAAATCAGCCTAAACATCTGTTTCTGGATGAGCGGATAAGGAGAACATGGCAGACTACAATTCATTCTCTTAAGAGCAGGAAATCCTACCGTTTGTAATGTAAATGAACATAGGGGGACATTGTGGCAAGTGAAATGAACCAGGTACGAGAAGAAAAATACATGAACTTGCTTCATGTAGGGTATATGAGTGGTGTATACGTGTCTGTGCGCGCGCAGGTGCACATGTGTGCACATGTATGTGGAGGCCACAGGTCTACATCAAGTATCTTCCTCAGTCACTTTCCATTTTTTGAGCCAGGGTCCCTCACAGAACCTGGAAGCTTGCTGATTGGGCTAGACTGTCTAGGGAGCAAGTCCCGGATGTCTCTTGGTCTTCTGTCTTCCTAGTACTGAAATCACAAGCAGAGGCTCTTCACCTGGCATTTTACAAAGCCGGGTCCTCGTGCGTGTATGGCAGACACTCCATGTCTGCATGGCAAACACTATCAAATGAGCCATCGCCCCAGACCCCGCATTAACTACGTGGGATCTACAAAGGCTAGCGGCAGGAAAGCAGAGCAGAATAGCTAAGTTCCCGGGGAGGTGTTGGTCAGAGGGTGTTGTTCCAGTTAAAAGGTGATTTACAGACATCAGGGTGATTCCATGAATAACAGCATGTGTGTGCCTAGACGCTTCCAAGACATAGGATCGCAGGTATTCTTATCACAGAAAAAATGAGTTTAAGCATGTGTTAGCTTGGTTTTGGCATTCCACTGCGTGTGTGTGTGTGTGTGTGTGTGTGTGTGTGTGTGTGTGTGTGTGTTACACATACATATATTATCTGACACATGAGAAAGGTCTTCAAGGCCATGGGTGTCTCTGACACAGATCTCCCAGCCCAAAGGCCTGAGCAGCACTGGCGTGCCAATGAATGCATTCTCTCTCCCTGATTACTTTTTGGCTACTGCCATTTTTTTAACTTACATTTGCTTATTTTGGTAATGTGCGTGGAGGCCAGAGGACAATTTTTAGGAGCTGAAGCTCTCCTTCCACCATGTGGGCCCCGGGCTGGATTTACTAACAAGGGCCTTTACCGGCTGCGTCATCTTGCCAACCCTTATTTGAGAATTTTTTAAATTACTTTTTATTATTGTGTGTGCACAGGATACATAGATGCATGTGGGTGGGTGTGCCATGGTGCACATGTGGAGGTCACACGACAGCTGTGAGGGGTCGGATTCTCCTTCCACCACGTGGGTTGAACTAGAACTTTTTATGTATCTGAGGATCAAACCCAGGGCTTCTGTGCATGCTGGGAAAGCACTCTACAACCGTGCTATATCCTTAGCCATTTCAGGTTTTGTAACATTGAGCCTCACCCCCAGCTCTTTCTCACCTTTACTGACCATGGCTCACATGCCTGCTCCATCAATGTATAGATAGTAGTGTTAAGTACCCATGTTCACTGAGCAGCTGCTACGAGAAAGTCCCAAATGAGATGCTATGGGATCCTGTACACTGTGAATATGTGTTGTTTTCATTGTTAATAATACAAAAGCTGATTGGCCAATGGCTGGGCAGGAAGAGGCTGAGTGAGAGCCAGACAAGGAGAATTATGGGAAGAGGAAAGGCAGAGTTGGGAGAGACACCATCCAGCCGCCCAAGGAACAAGATGTCAGAGAGCAGCTAAGCCATGGGCACATGGCGATGCATAGATTAATAGAAGTGAGTTAATTTAAATATAAGAGCTAGCTAGTAATAAGCCTGAGCCATCAGCCAACATCTATAATTAATATAAGCCTTTGAGTGATTATTCAGAAGCAGTTGCGGAACAGGAAAAGACAGAGAAAAGCCTCCGTTTACAATGAGATGCTTTCCATCAGGTGCTAGAAAACATTTTCTAGAGAGTCACTGTTTTCAGTTTCTTGAGCCATTCAGCCTGTCTCGACTACCTAACCACCACTGTGGCACCAGTGACAATTCGTAACTGAACCAGCATGGTGGTGACGTGGTTGGCCTCACTGTCCAGTTTTCTGACCCGCCTCAGAGGTGCTGTTTCGTTCAGGCCTCACGGCCCAGGCAGAGGGGATAAGAAGTTGTGCAAGGCCAGTCATGTCTCAGCACACGAGTCCACACACAACCGTGCATACGCATGCACATAAAATAAGTGAAATGTTATCAAAAATGAAAAAGCTATGTAGCAAATAACAAAGCCAGCGTCCAGAGTCAGGCACGCCTCTCCATGAGGAAGGAGTATTCACGGTAGGAGAGCTGAGAGCTGTCTGTAGCCATGGTGCGTCTACTTCTGACCCCCCAGCTTTCAGCCCTGGCTGTTTACGTGCATTAATTCCTGTAAGACCCATAACCATCAAATATTACTATTCACTCTCCGTATTTCACAGAGGGGAAAGGTAAGTTCAGAGAGGTCCGCCCACCAATGGTGACAGTCAATAAGTGGCATTGAGAGACACAAAGATCCAACTCCAGAGCTGGACTTGTGGCTGTCACAGCTCCCATTCCAGACACAGATCTGTCACCACGCCAAGTCTGGGTGAATATAAAAATGCTCCCTCCCTCCTTCCCTCCATAGGGTAAAAGAGGCACTGGTAGCCCTGTGAGGACCTGTGATTTAAATAATTGTGGTTATAAATATTTAAACAATAAGTGTCGTTCAGGGAAGGCTTGCTCTATGTCAGACCCTGCAGTCCAGTCTTCTATCCATTCTCATCCAATCTTCATAACCACCTTATGAGGCAGAAATGAGGTTTGGAAGGTTACGTCATTAATTCAGAGTCACGTAGCTCAACTGTCAGAGCTCAACCTGCCCCGACAGGCACGTCTTGAGCATCTGTTAATCTGCCAAGCCGTGACAGGTGCTGAAGAAACCACGTGGTGAATAAAGTAGACAGGGTCTCACTCTCTACGGAGCTTTCGGGCTGGTGGGGTGGAGGCACAGACGAATGCAAGCTTAAGGGTGGCAGAATGGCCAACGGGTTCAAGGTACGATGACAGGAAAAGGTACAGCATGCCAGAGAATGAGGAGCCCCGGGTGTGAAGGATGAAGGACAGCCTGAGGAGTCAGAAAGGAGAGCAAAACCCCCACTGGAGCCTTGGATGGGCCAGGGATGACAGTTTCCAGGAGAGGGAGCAGACCACCAAGGGCTGAGGATGCTGGAATGGCCTGCATGGGGTTCAGCGCTGTGGGGAAGATAAGGGCTGAGGGTGTACACAGAGCCAGCTGCCAAGGAACCAGGAAGCAGTGTGTGGTGTTACAGGTTATCCTGTGTGATGAAAACAACAGCTTCAAGATTCCAAGGAGAGCCATGCAGCCAGATGTGCCCATGCACACCTGCAATACAATACCAGCACTGTGAAAGCTGAGACAGGATTCAGAGTTCAAGGCCAGCATGGACTTTTTGGTTTTGTTTTTTTGTTTGTTTGTTTGTTTGTTTGTTTTTTGTTTTTCGAGACAGGGTTTCTCTATATAGTTTTGGTGCCTGTCCTGGATCTCACTCTGTAGACGAGGCTGGCCTCGAACTCACAGAGATACGCCTGGCTCTGCCTCCCGAGTGCTGGGATTAAAGGCATGTGCCATCTCCGCCTGGTATGCACTATTACAGACCATGTGAAAGGGAGGGACAGAGAGGGAGAGGGAGGGAATGAGTCAGTCTTGTATTTTAAGTAAAAGGTCTAAGTGCTTATTCTGGCCACCTGAGGAAAGACTTCTAGCATTCTGGGGAGACTGGTCCATGCCTGTCACACCACCCTGAGAGAAAAGCCACTCTAAAAAGGACAGAAGATGTGCTCTGGTGGCAGGATGGCAAGTAAGATGGTGGATGTGGGGATGAGAGGTGAGGATGGCAGACAGGTGTGAGGTGACCACTCAAGCTAGGGAGGGAGGCAACAGTGAATGGATGGTGTTTAAAGTGGTGGAGAGTTTAAGACCAAACCCAGAGGGCTGCACCACTCCCAGCAGCAGGTACCAGAGGACCCAGCACCTAGGACCTGCGCAGGGGGGAGGGAGAGAAAAATACACACAGGATAGACCATCAAGTGTTTCCGGGGGTGAAGGCCAGCCCACAGCAGCATTCCCTCTCTCTCCTGTGCACTTTTGAAGTCTTTCAAACTGAGAATGTACACTACAGTTGGCTCTTTTTTAAAAGAATACTTGCTGGGTTGAATACTGTTAAGAGATGATAAGAAAAGAGTTCCCCAGACCAGATCCAAACGCATTCACACAGAAAGCTTTCCAAACTCTGCCGTGCTAAAGCAACTGGAACAGTCTACACCACGGGTGTTCTTCCTCCATCACAGGATGCTTAACGTGCTTCCAGTCAACTGTTTGCATGTTTCTAAATGCTGTACATCCACAAACCCCAGAATGCAGATCCTCTACCAAGGTGTAAAATCAGCATCCTCATCTTCTCTTTGAGTGAATGAATCAATGTACCACTTGAATAGTCACAAGTACCAGGGCGTGGAGTTGTTACTGTTTGCAATTATTTTTGTTGCTTTGAGATAGGTTCTTGATATATAGCCCAGGCCAGTCTCATAGTCACAATAATCCTCCTGCCTTAGCCTTCTGAGTGCTGGAATTACAAGCATGTGCCACCATGCTGGGCTTATATGATCATGTTTAAAACAAGGCGGTCACCGGAATCTAGGTGTGGGGTCCATGCCTGTAATCTTAGTACTGGGAAGGCTGAGGAACAGAGAGTGCCACAATTTGAAGCCAACTGGGCTACATAGTAGGACGATAGATAGATAGATAGATAGATAGATAGATAGATAAACAAATAAATAAATAGTATACGATTGGAATCCCAGCACTCAGAGAGTGAAGTAATAGGATCAGGAGCTCTGGGCCAGACTCAGATGCATAAGATCCTGTCGAAATAAAAAGTAAACTGGTCACTGCATCCTTGCTGATCCCTGGGTATCTTGTTGGAGGAAATTCTTAGGCGTTATCCAAACTAGACAACCCTGCTGAGTTCAACCACAAGGGGGAGCAAGGGAGTGGGCTGGAGGATGTGTTAATGGGGAAAGAGGCTAGGAGGCAGGATCAGAGCACCTCGGGAGGTGTGGCCTGTGCCTCTGGTCTGGCTGTCTATCCATCCAGCCCTTGCTCATGCCATGCCTTTGGTCTAAGTCCAGTAAGGTATAGTACCATCAAGCATGGTCACCCACTGTGACCCACCAGGAGAGGGCAGCCTCCACCCTTAAAACACCTAGAAGGGGTGGCTAGTGATGTGGAACTGTGGTAAAGTGCTTGCTTGCCTAGCACACGGTAAGCCTGGGTTCTAAAGTGCCAGCAGCCACTATTCGAGGAAATGCCTCAAGCAGTGTGTGTGACCCCACCGCGGGAGAGGACATTTTCACCAGCCACACGCCCGCACAGCCAACCCTCTCCAAGGATCTGGAAAAAGGCAACACCAGTAGGGGCTGAGATCACACTGCCAGACTCAAGCTGGCATCTCCCAGTGCATGATCCTGGCATGATCCTGGGCAGGTGGCTCAGCTTCTATGACTCACTTCCTTATATGTTAAATGTGTATTCCGGGGACCGTCATCAAAACTTCGGTAAAAGAATGACCTCACAGTAAAAGAATGACCTCACAGACTTTTGAGAATAAAATGAGATCATGTACAGAAAACGCCTGGCAGAGAGCCTGGCCCAACAGAAGCACTCAGCAAATGGTAAGTGCGTGCCTTTCTCCTAACGTTTTTCTAAGCCTCTGTACCCCCACAGCTCTGTCCTTTGGAAGCCACACCCTGAAGCTAGAGGACCAGCACCTCATCTGCGTTTCTGGAAGCGGTGGGACCTAGTCAATGGGCTTTCATCCTGTTTTTTCAACCCTAGCTCAAGGGACCCAAAGGATCCTATCCCTTCCCGTTTCTACAGGGAGAGCCGCCACACTATGGGAGGATGCAGGGAGAGCAAAGCCTTCTGCCTCACTGGGCTCCGTGTCAGACACAGACAGAACAAGGCATGCAAAGAACAAGAGGAGACTCCTCAACCACACAGAGTGAACAACAGCTAACCTTAGGTGAAGGTTAACCCGCCTGCTCCATCTCCTACCCCGGTGCACACATTTTCCTTTCTAGAATCACTCTAGCCCATAATCTTGGACAGGCTAGCTCTCTTTTCTCTTCCAAGGATTCTTTCCAGGACTATATAGTCACACTGCTGACCAGGGCTTAATAGGAATTCTCCTCAGAACAGCCATTACTAACCATCAAGAAATTGATGGTGTTGACATCGCAAGAGATGTCCAGCGGGATTGCCTCCACCTTGGGGCTTGGCATTGGCTCTAACCTCTGCCTAGAATGTTCTTCCTCTAGTTCTCCACCTGGCTCAATCCCCTGCCTCATTCAAGTGTGAATTCAAATCTCAGAGAAGCCTTCCTTGGGCAACTAACTAAGAGCAATCCAGCCAGGTGTGGTGACATGAATCTTCCTGGAATCCCAGCTTTTAGATTCCAGCTTTTAAAGGGGTGAATCAGGAAGACGGAGAGTTCAAAGCCA
The DNA here is from genome assembly GCA_902168425.1 of Peromyscus attwateri. Classification (NCBI taxonomy): domain Eukaryota; kingdom Metazoa; phylum Chordata; class Mammalia; order Rodentia; family Cricetidae; genus Peromyscus; species Peromyscus attwateri. The sequence continues at coordinate 1,691 of CABHPP010128339.1, read as the reverse complement.
GGCTGTGGCAATAGCAAGTTCCAGACTAGCCTACAGTACATAGGGACTGACGATTCAAAACAAACCAAGTACAATACTCTTACCCTCTCCCCTGCTTCCCACCTACAATAGCACATAGTTCATTTTTCATAACAGGGGGCCTTTGTATAGTCTCATTCACAGCTCAACTCCCACCTAGAATAGTATTTTGCTGAGTGAATGAATGAGATGGACTTAAGCAAGGAGGCTTTTAATAGAGTCAAGACCATGAACCTCGGAAAATGGGCAGCGTCTGTCTCGCTCAGTGCCACACTGAGCCCTACCCACACAGCCGCTACTCCACCACGGCTCATGACCAAGAACGGCTAAGCAAAGCCAATCCAAAGCCACCAGGAGGGAATGAAAAGAGCAGAAATCAAATTAGGAAGAGGGCCTGCAGCGGCAGCAGCAAAACTCTGAGAGGATTAGTCTGAAAAACACAGTCACACAGTAAGCTTATAAAGGAAAAAAAATTAAAATCTAACAGCAGAAGAGTGCTTTGGTTTGGTTTGAATTACAGGATTAGTAACTATTGCTCTAAGCCAAGACACTGTAAAACTGCTATTAACCTTAAAAACTTTCTCCTAAATAGAAAAAAATAAAATACAGGTATTTTTTAAAAAAGAAAAATAAATAAATAACCCAGTATCATGATATATCCCAGCACTTGGGAGGGTGGAAGTCAGGAGAATCAGGAGTTTGAGGCCAGCCTGGACTACATGAATCCCTATCTTAAAGGAAAGATTTATAAATAAATAATGAAACAGAAAGAAATACAAAACCATTTAAAAGGTGACCCACAGGCCCAGAGACATCTCAGGTTCCTATTTGGAACTTCAGAGCTGACAAGTTCCATGCTCATTTTTTCCTCCCTCCTCCCTGGAGCCTCCTCTTCTCTTAAGGAGGCAACCTTCCCAGAAGGCATGGTCAATTACAGGTCACTCCTGTTCCCTGGAGTTACCAAGGGCACGTTTGGCGAGCACCAAGGTTAAGGACCCGGAAGCGGCAGAGGGCTCACCTTGTTGGCACAGCTGAAGCCCAGCCCCAGCTCAGCCAGGACCTTCAGCACACCCAGGCTGCTGTTGCACTTGACAGAGTAAAAGGGCCGGACTCGAGGCAGGTACTTCAGAAAGCAGAAGTGCTTCCTCACTACAGCACCCAGGTCGGCCACGAAGAAGGCAGCCACCTTGCCCTGCACAGCAAGAGGCGAACGGATATGAGGCCCGGCTCCCCCCCTGTACATGCTGCCCACAGTCCTTCCAAAGATGTGCCACCAACAGCCTGATGTAGCTTCCCAGGGCTCCCATATCCTCCAGGATGGAAGGCCACCTCAGGCTGACACTCAAGGCTGTGTGACCAGCTCCAGTCCCTCCCCTCAGCCCGGCTAAAGTCAACTATAGACAACTCTCTCCCATCTCCAAGCCTGTGTTCCCACCATGCCCTCTGTTGAGTTTGGCAAATTCCCAATCTACCACCATTCAGTCTAAATGCTACCCACCCCCACCCCACCCGTGTGTGTGTGTGTGTGTGTGTGTGTGTGTAATTTTAATCCATAACATTTAACACTCTGGCTGCATTCTTCGTGTCCTTTCCTAGCAGCAGAATTGTACATCCAGCTGTCTGCTCCACAAAAGGCAGACGCTGGCTTACAGCCCACGACCATTGACACACAG
>CABHPP010128338.1:18193-36151 GCA_902168425.1 Peromyscus attwateri | reverse complement strand
GGGGAGATGGCTCAGTCGGTAAAGTACTTGCCATGCAATCGTGAGACTGATCTCCAGCACCCACCTAATAAACCAAATGTGATGGTGTGTGCTTGTAATCCCAGCACTGGGGATCTCTAGCCAGCCAGCCCAACCTAGTGAGGGAGGCCCAGATTCCAGTGGGAGACTCTGTCCCGGAAAGTAAAGGGATGTGTCCAGAGGCATGACACCCAAGGTTGACCTCTGGCCTCCGAATTCATGTGCATATATATACACACAGAGAAAACCATGGTGATAGTGTTGGGGAGGCAGTGTGGCAGGGAGCCTCAAATTCGACCAAGTCTCTTAGGCACCATGGCAGCACTGGCACCCTTCTGACCTCCAGATGCCTGGGATGCCCCCCCCCCCCGCCCTTACAGGCATTCTTAGGGGTAGGCTAGGGGCCACGACTCCTCTGTGAGCCTCTGTATCCAGGCCTCGGCAGTGGGTCAAAGCCCCAGCCTTACTTGGGAGGGCTCCAGGAGTGAGTCCTCCTGGAGCCACTGTGCTGCCTGCTGAGCTCAGCAGTGTGGTTGTGACAAGCCACCTGAGCAACATTTCAATGTTGGGGTGGGGGAAACCTGTAGGAGATGCTCACACTGGTGAGAGAATGACTCAGAGCCCTTCCTGTGCTGCGGCTAGGCACGCTACCTTTTGTCTTTCTGTCTCTGAGTTGAGGCAAGCTCTTCTTAGCTTCTTTCTTTTTCTCTATGCAGCCCCGGGCTGACTTCAGACTCAGGGTGATCCTCCTGCTTCAGCCTCCTCGGTGCCAGGACTACAGGAACGAGCTACCATGCTTGATTTCTCTTCTTAGCTTCTCACTGATCAGTTTAGACCTCAGTTTCCCTGTCTCTGAAATGGGAGAAGTCCCAGCACTTAGCCTATGCCACATGTCTGGAGCAGCTCCAGCCTGCTCAGGGCATCCCTAGAAACACCCAGACTTCTCAGCACTGGCTGACAACGCCTCCGCATTCAGCAGAACCACGAGAGGAAAAGCTTCCCACCTCCCTGGTTCAAAGAAGAACCAAATTAAGGTGCTAAGTTTATACATTAATTTTTTTTTTTTTGCCACAGATGGGAATTGAAATAGCTTTCTACAAGGTATTTTTAAAAACTGCTTTTCAGTGCTCCATTAAAAGGCTCTCTGCCTTGCCTTGGAGTCTCTACATATGCCACAAATACTATGAAAATTGCTAAAACACAGTCTCTGTTGGTTCTAGAAGGACTGCCAGCCAGCTCCAAATAATCTAAAACCTGATCACACTGGATCCCAGACAGAAGGCATCATTTTGACTAAGAGTGGTCTGGCAGCCTTGTAGAAGGGCCTCTCTGGGGTTGGGAGGTCAGACCTGGTGTCACAGTTCCTGTACCCAGTATTCTCTGCTCCTCCTCACCTTCTCCTGACCTGAGGTGATGGTATCTCTACTTCCTGGGCGGTGGCCTTCACAGCTTTGCCCAAGACTTCCTACTTCCTTTTTCAGGTCCAGATTTATCCAGTTAACTCCAAATTCAGAGTCCCTCATCTACCTGATTGTCTACCCAGATGTCCGACATGCGCTTTGCTCCCAATATGGCTTGGAGGACCTGTGATGCTCCAACCTACTCCCTGCTTTCCTTCTGAGCCTTGCCAGCCCATAGTTCTCCAAGTCCTGAGGCCATTGGTCCCTCCAGATTCCTCTCTCTACAGTGATCTCTCCTGCCCAGAATCGCCCCAGCCCTCTGTTCTCTTCCCTCTGCTTCTGCCATGTCCTCTTGACACCCTGTAGGGCCTTCAGCCTCATCACAGGCCGCCATCTCATCTCTTCCCAAAATGTCCAGTTTGCTTATAGCAAGAGAGAATTTTAAAAACACATTTATCAGATCCCACCACTGCTATGCTTCGAATGTCCAAATAAAACCCAGGCATTCTGCCCTGCCTGCCCCTGGGCCTGGAGCCTCTTTGGGTGCCCATGGCTTTCCTTCCAGAGTCTTCCTGTCCTTCTTTCCCTTACTTACCAGCTCCAGTCTCTCTCTCTCTCTCTCTCTCTCTCTCTCTCTCTCTCTCTCTCTCTCTCTCTCTCTCTCTCTTTCTCTCCCTCCCTCCCTCCTCCTCCCTCTCTCTTCCCTGCTTTCCAGCCTCAATACCTTCGAACTGGCTGGCCCCCCCATCTGGGACATTCTTCCCTAGGTCTCTACAGGCTGTTTCAGTACCACTAGGTCACAGTCCTGATGACACCTCCTTGAAGAGCACAGACCTCGCAAGCTGGCGGCTTTTCTATCTGTACATGTGTATCCTTTCCACTAGATGGCCTGCTGTGGGAGCTGGGACCTCGGGACTCGGACTGCAGAGGTCTGGAATTGTGTCCGATGCACGCTCTTCACTATGCAGGCCTCTGGGACTGAGTAAGCAAGGAGCTGTCCCAAACCACCATGTATGCGCCAGCAGCTCCTGGTTTCTCACGTGCTTCGTTCTGACCATGCAGAGATTCTCACCGAGACACCTCTCATTGTACTCAGACCTTGGTTAGAAGTCACCAGCCCGGTGTGGGGGTATCAGGAGGTGCCTCCAAAGGCCTGCTGGTCAGTACAGCATAAAGGGTTTCTGATCCAAGGCAGTGCAAGCTCAACTCTGCTGCTTGCACACTGAATAGCTTGGATACATCCTTTAACCTCCAAGCACCAGCTGCCCCTGTACACAGCAACCCCTTATAACACCTGATCCTGCCTAGCTGCTGAGGTTCTTATTGTTGCCATTGATGAAAGAGACAAGTGTTTGGGGCAAGAATTATAGGAAGTCTCCAATTCCAATGAAAAAGGCCCCGGGAGATCCTAGCAGAACTCAGGAGGACACTATGGATCCTATATGCAGAGCACAGAGAAGGCAGCATCCAGTTTGATTACAAACAAAAACAACAACAGGAAACACTGCTACCTGGACACAGAGCACCTGGTCCTACATAGGCAGGCTACACACAGGAAGCATAGCTCATTCCACCAGGATGCTGGCTGCCGTGTGCCTGGACCTGACATCCACAGTAGCCCATTTCACCAGGATGCTGATCATTCCTTGTGCCTGGACCTGGCACCTATTCTTTCCCTCAGTTACTATATGAAACATTCCAGTTATGATGTAGGGAATGTCCCCAGCCCAGGGATTTGCAATAAGGGTGGCACATATCTATAGAGATATGATCAGACAAAAACAAGGACTGTAGCTAAGCTGTGAGCCAGGACAAAGGATAATGGAGAAGAATGATGGTGATGGGCATATTTAAGGAGTGGACTCCAAGGAGGGCTGCTGAGCTGAGACCTAAGTCATGTGGCTGTCACAGCCACAGAAGATTGGGAGGACTTTACAGGCAGAGGAAGGGCCAGGGTGAAAACTGTGGACAGAGCTTGTTCTCTGGAAGACAGTAGAGAGAGTGAAGTCTCACTGTGGACTGAGGGCAGAGCCATATAGAGTGATTTACAGTAGGTGGAGGCTGCATGAGGCAGGACACATTTAACCCTGGGAGCAGGGGACATGGGTGGATTCTACTGGCCACATGTCAGCAGGAACCTTCACTTGTGATCTGATTTGCTCAAACCATGAAGAACTGATTATAAGTTTTAATTGTTTCTGGAAACTTGGAGGCTTGGAGCAGAGCAAAAAGGCCTCTGTTAAATGGTTTACAATAACGGCCTGTTAACGAATTCCAGACCCAATTTATCCAAGAACTTGTTAAAATTCCCTCTGTGCAGCCACCAAAGGAATGTGCTTTTGAAGTCATTTACTTACCAATAAATTACAATGCTCTGGAATCATTAGCAGCAAAGTAAATTGTTTTAATTGATCTGAACTTCGTTACGACCCAGGGACTCCGCTTCTGCGCAAATGCACTTTCTAAGGGTCTAAAATAACAAATTAATCTCTCTTGAATCCTGTCATCTTTAGGTCTGTCCTTTCCCTTGGAGACCAGGAAAGGGAAGCAAATCAATGGTGGCAATAGATATCGCTGCGTGGCCTGGGAGCTGCCCAGAAATTCTGCCATGGGGATGGGGCGTCCAGGCCCAGACAGCCTTTGCATGGTGGGATGTGGGGGAGGGGAAACTTTAGAGCCATCCCGTGTTAACGCCTCTCTGTCCCAGCGTGCTGTCGCAGGCTGCATAATCGTTCACCCACAGGTCTGTGTTTACGGGGGTTTCTGCAGGTGCTGTTTACACGGCAATAAAAACAGGAGCTCATTTAAAAGTGAACAGATTGGTGTGTGGGTCAACAATGGGGACATTTTGAAAATGTGTGTCAGGTGACTTAAATTTTTATTTATTTGTTTGTTTTTCACTTTGGAGGGAGCATGAGTGTGGAGGTCAGAGGCCAATTTGCCGGAGTCTCTCCTTCCGCTGTGTGAGTCCCAGGGAATGAACTCAGGTGGTTGGGCTTAGCAGCCAGCGCCTTTACCTTCTGAGCCATGGTCAGCCTTCATCAGGTATACTCACCACAGATTGAGCTGGCTATGATCTGGCGGTATCATATGCACCCCCATTGGGACTAAAACTACACATGTCTACATATGAGATTATTTCATTTTTATTTGTGTGTATGCTTGTATGTTTGTGTGTGAATGTCCTTGGAGGTCACTTGAGGGTGTTGGATCTCCTGGAACTGGGAACCAAACTCTGGTCCTCTGCAAGAGCAGCAAGCACTCTTAGGTGACAAGCCATCTCCTCAGCCATGTCTGTACACTTTTTACAGTCAGGCTTTGTGTGACGATCTTGAATTCTGAGTTGCTCCTTAGGAAAGGCCTGTGCACCAAGCAGGGAGCACTATGAGAGTCCCCAGGCCCTATCTTCTCAGTACTTTGTGAGCCTGACATTCCATGCCCAGTGGCTCTGCTGTTTTACAGGGTGTTAGTCGCCAAAACAGGACCTTCAAGAGACTGGAGCTGTGTTATGGGCTCCTTTGGATCCATTTGGAATTAGCACTGGCCAGTTGATGGGAAAGAAGGCAGAATGTTATGGTAGCTGCCTAACAAGATCATGGCCATCGGTAAAGGGCACCTCCAGCTGCATCCCTCATGAACGACCCTGCAAGACACAGGCAGCAAGGCTAGATGTCTCATATTGTGGTCTGTGTGCACAGATGTCAGCTCAGGGGGGTGGCTTGCAGGGTTGTGGGGCTCTCTTGACCTTGATCCTCCAGGGCTAGCACTATTCAGGACACACAGAGGCCGCAGGGGTGGGGGTGTCCCACATCCATCTAAATTGCCCCAGCAAGTGCTCAGGCCCCTGCTGGGTTTCCACAGATCATGATGCTCTGTATGCCTGGAACTCCCTTCCCCTAACTGCTTCCACACTGGGGCTGGGATTATAGGGAGAAGCTAGTCTCTGAGGACAGAGCTAGTGATACATCCTAGGGGAGATGCTTGTGTTCCCAAAGAGGCAACAGTGGCTTATATTCTATGAACCCCTCATTCTTACCCAGGGACAGTGGGAGCCCACCTACTCTTTGCACAGATAAATAGGGTCATTGGAGATGAGAAAAAGAGTATAGACTCGGGGCTTGGGCCTCAAGCTCTTGTTTTTAGGGTATTTTCCGTGAGGTCCTGTCAAGCTGGGGTGTGTGAAGGACAAGCTAATCTCTTCTACTTGCAGCCCGACCTGGCACAACTGGTAGTGTGGTAGTGATCAAACACATCTGGCCAGGACTGAACCCACAGAGCTAGGAGGATAGTGTAGGCAGGACAATGTCACAACAGTTCATCTTGGTGGCATTGATGGGGGCGTCTCAGGAGGCACCTGTCTAGTTTACCGGTAGGGATGATCTACATCTCAGCAAACCCTTCTTCTACTATTCCCCCAAAGAACAGGAAATTTGAGGCAAGGTCTTTGGGGGTCCAACAAGAAGTGTTGCTCAGCCTCCTGATGGCCGATACCATCAGAGCAGAGAACCCCACAGCTAGAAAACTGAACCTGCCTTGCAGGTGCTGAGCATGGGAGAGAGCTATGGATATACAGAATGGGACACACAGCCGACAAACTCTCAGAAAGAGTCTCATGTCTTCAAGTACCCAGGCTTCTCAAAACCAACTTCTGCTTCCTAAGATGGAAACGACACAAAAATGTCCTATTACAGGGGGTGGCTGGAGGACTTTGCCTGCACCCATGCAGGGGAGCCCTGCCTAAGCAGGTCACTGGTTACTCTGTTGGTGGTAGTGATAAAATACTTCGACAAAAAGCAAATGGAAGGGGAAGGGGAAAGAGGGTTTATTTCTGGTGCATGGTTTGAGGCCCAGCCCATCATGGCAGGGAAGCCATGGAGGCAGAAGCAGGGGGCACTGCATTTCATCCTGCTTCACCCGTTTTACCGAGTCCTGGACCCAGCCCCTGCATCCCGGGTGGGTCTTCCCAGTTTTATTAGCCTAATCTAGAGACTCCCTCATAGGCATACGCAGGGACTTGTCTTCTAGGTGATTACAGATCCTATCAAACTGATAACTGATACCATTAACCACCAGTGTGGAACCTCGGAGTGACACATCCTTTGGGCACACTGTCCCTATTAGCCCTGAGGACAGGCATGCCCCAGCCCTTCACAGGCACTTGCTCAGCCCAGCACTGCAAGGATAAGCTGTCTGTCCCCTCTGTGAAGGGTAGGGCTCCTTCCCCTCCCCTGACCAAGTCCTAATATCCCAAGGAGGAGGAATCAAATGTTAATGGGAAATACTTAACATGGGAAGGGAGTCTATTTCTCCTTAACTGTCTCTGGCTGCACAGGATTCCGAGGAGCTATTGAAGGTAAATTGCTTGGTTTTCAATTTTAAGCTGCACTTATCTGAGCTCGATCAGTCTTCCTTGATCGTGGCAGGAAATAATAAGTGCCCGAAACGGGGTTGCCCTGGTGCTCAATAACATGGCGATTGTATCCCCATTTCATTATGGAAGACAGACAGTCCTGGATGCAAGTTTATTGATATGATAAATTGTCCCTCACATCCTTATAGGTGAAACTCCTGCCCTGTGGGCAGCAGCTGGTACCCACTGAAAAGTGCCATGTCATTGGCATCAGTCTGGATGTACCTGCTAGGGGATGAACCTGGGATCACCCTGATAATGAAGGCACTGCAGGGGTCACTGTGGCCAGATAATCTTCAGTCTTCCTGACCTGGAGCTAGGGGCGGGTATGCTGCATAGGCTTGAGAGCCCAAGGTCTGGAATCTGCTGAATTCAAATTGCATGCTCCTATCTCTTAATGTGCTTCCCTGAAATAAGGAGACAGTACAGGAAGCGGCAAGGCAGAGCCAACTGGTGCCCATGGTTACGTTGCCTATGGCCCTCTGAGCAAAGGGGGGTGGGGTGGGGGGAACTCCCATCAAGCAGCAGGATAGAGACTTCTAGTTGCAGAGAGGCCTGTGGGTTCCTAGATGGACCGTGCTAGCCACAGGTGCAGTAGGGCACTGAGGTCTGGGGTCGGTACCACCAGGCTGCAGGAGCTTGTCCTGGGGTCACAGTTTTGCCTGTCTCAGAGAATAAGAGGCAGAGTCCCAGAAGCCCCAGCAGGCTTGTGCTGGTCTGTGAGATCTGAGCCCCAGGGCAGGGTTGATGGCCACTGGCAGGCTGCCTAGTCCTCCTCTGCAGGACAGAAGTTGCCACAAGGATCTGAGTGAATGAGTGGATATCAGAGGCAGAGCTCAGCAGGGCATCTAGGATCTGTTGCCTGGTGCAGAAGCCGCCTCTGCACAGGCTTAGGGGGGAGGCTGCGGCAGAACTTTTGCGTTGCCTTCCTGGACAACCATTGTTAGTCTCTGAGGCAGGGGCTTTTCTGTTCCCAATAAAGCCTTCCCTGGGAGTGAATGCTCCAGGTGAGTGCTCCATGTGAGTGCTCCAGTCACTACCATCTTGGGATCCCCACCCAGTAGACCCGAGGCAGGGCAGCTGCTGGATATGAGTGAGGTCCTGCAGAATTGAAGTGTACAGGATCCCCGAGGCCTCAACCCACCCCAAGTACTCATCTTTAAACCCTAATAGGAGGATAAATGGGTGGGAAAGGCTCTCCCTCCTCAACCACGTAAACACAGAACAGCAGTGAGTCGGCAACATTAGGTCTGACACAGGAGCCGTGAGGCATTACTCACCCAGATAAGTTTAATGCATAATTTAGAAACATCATCAAAATGGGAAGGAAGGGAAGAGTCCCTAAATGACTTGGAAAGAGCTTCGGTGCTGAGCTCGTCAGAAGAGGCTGCAGACGCACGGTGGACGTGCACCCCACACTTGCAGTAATTGGATAGAGACGGATCCCTGAGCAGAGCACCTAGGGAGGACAGATGCATCCTTTCTGGAAGTGGGAAGCAGAGCTCTGCAGGAGCCAGCATCCAGGCATGGCGTATGACATGCTCCACCCTGGCAGGCTCTGGATTCTCTCCAGTCAACGTGGGCTATGTCCCCTATGTTCCCCGGTGTTCTTCAGCCACCCTTGACCCAGAGGCTGCCTCCTTTACCCTTGACCTAGGTAGATCTGCGGCCTGGTGCACAGAAGCAGAGTGGTGGGGATAGGGACACTCTCAGGCATTTATGTTCCTTTTCTCCTGTAGACTGGTAGTGGATGCAGGTGGCATAGAAGGGCCACATCGTCCTCCCCAGGAAACTATTGATAATTGCTTAGCTGGGGGCTTTTCTGCTCCTCATGATGCTTCTCTGGGAAGGAACATCTCAGGGACAGGGACATCACAGGCACTTAACCTGATATATCAAAGATGCTTTTGGTCAACAAGCACCCCCAGGTACTGTAATTTTCCCATTATTAAAGGGGTATAGGAGTTCCAGTACGGGCAGGCAAAACTCAGTTCCATGAGCCAGGGGACCCAGCACAGCACTGAGCCCTTTAGAGCCTTGCTGTCTTTCTCTCGTGTCTTCCAGACACTGATGTCCCTGCCTGTATCAGACGTGTGAGAGTCAAGCTGGGTTGGCCTTCTGGCACCAGTCATTTTGTTAGGTGGTTCTTTGGCAAGGTGCCAAGCTCAGTGAGGCGGGAAGGAGGCTGTGGCAGGTAGAAGAGACAGTGTCCCATGGCTATGTTGCCTAAAGACCTCTTGGCCACTGGGGGGATTTCCCATGAGGGCAGGGCAGGGATTTCTGGTTGCAGAGAGGCCTTTGCTTTTCCAGATACTTAGTCATGGGTGTTGGGAGGGGAATGAGGCCTTGAGTGTGTGCTGTCAGTCCACAGGGGAGACCTGGTTTTGGAGTAACCACCAACCTTGCCATTGCCAATTTGCTGGTCCCAAGATTCAAATGGTCAGTTTGGTTCTGGGTGTGATGTTAGCTGGCAGGGTTTGAAAGTTCCCAAGCCATGGAATATGCCCCATGGTTGAGTAGGATCCTGAGCCTGCAGGAAACTGTGGGCTCTGTGGAGTCTAAACAAGACTCCTTTCCAAAAGGGGAAGGACCCAGGCATGTGAGCCAGGAACAGTCCCCTATTTTTTTGGGATTATTGACAGCGCAAGCCACCCTCTTGTCTGTTTTAACACACCTGCTGATGTCCATGGCTTCTTCTAAGATGTCTCTATGATAAGGCAGAGTCCACAATCAGAAGGCCCTGGCTAGCAGAGAAGCGTCTTTCTTCATACTTCCAAACACTTAACCCCTATTTCGATCCCTTTTCCCTGGGCTCACTGACCCTTGGATCTTGCCTTCCTGGGAACTGCCCTGTCTGGCCCATCTTCCAAACCCTACAAGGTTTATGCCCATGTTGTAATACTGTGGAACTGTGTCTGGGGTGCTGTGGGGGTGCAGATGTTGATGAAAGGCTCAGCTTCATGCTGAAGCAGATAAGTGAGAAATGAACAAGGGCCCTGAGCCCGGGATCTCGGGATAATGAGAGACTAGTGAATGATGAGTGGTGGGTGCTACCTCCCGGCTTCTCAGAGACGAACCACACTCCCTAATCTTTATTCTCTTGTGACCTGGCCAGCGTGAGTTCTGATTTCTCCTCTCTCATCCTTCAAGGCCCCCTGGTTTGTTCCCCTGGAGCCTGCTGTGTGCCTCCCACATTCACGCCCTTCTTCCTACTCTCCCCACAAGCCCAGGTCCTGAAGCCCTGCAGGTCAGGTCCATTTTCACCTTATCCCGTTGAGCATCCCCTGCATACATGCTGCCCTCCTGAGGGCCTTGGGTGCTCATCTTTGTGTGCATTCCCTCATGTCCCTCAGGCGTCTGCTTGGATGCCCCCTCAGCACAGAGAGGCCCCTTTGTGGCCACTCTGCCTAAACCCCTGTTACTCCTTCCTTGTCTCTGCTTTGTTATCGTTACAGCATTTATCACGACCTGAAATTATATTACAGGCTCACAACCCAATTCCAAAATCCATAAAGCTCTGAAAACCACAAGCTTGTTCATAACTCACTTGATGGCAAAACGTGACCTGAACGGATGTGAGGCTATTTATAGCCCAGGTTCATCCCTCTTCGTGTGAATATTCATACATTTTGCTGTAGAAATATTAATACGTTTGATTACGGTGTGCGCTCCACGCCCCACTGGGGACATTACATAATATATGGTCTGTGAGCTGTATTAAGTTTCTGAACGCTCCCGCTGGGTTTCTAGTCTTCAACCTCCCTGGTCTCCTGGGCCAGATGGCTCTGCTGTGGGGGCTGTTCTTGCCTCGGCAGACCCTCTGGCCTCCAGCCCAAGATGCCAGCAGCATCCTTCCCTCAGGCCGACACAGGATAATGTCTGCAGTTACCAACAGGCCTTCAGTTGAGGTCCACTGTCATGAGCCCATCTGGCTCAGGGTTTTTCTAAACCTGGCCAAGCTGGTTTGGGTTCCCTTTCCGAGCACGCGGCTGACCTGAGCTACGGCGTTGGTTTGTGCTGTTTCCTGCTGTGTCCCTAGGATCTGGTGGCATCCATCACAGATTCCTCCCTTGGTTGTGTCAAGAGCTTGCTCCTTGGACCAAGACATGAGTCATGCTCCTTCAAGTCCCCTGCCTGGCTGTACCCCAGGACTAGTTTTGTGAGAACCCTGCTAAGACAGCTTGGCTATCCTTGGCGGCCGACCACCCTCTGTCTCCTGTTGCCCGCTTCCTACGCCCCCTCACCAGCTCCAGTCATTGCTGCCTCTGGCAGTGGTGGCGAATCCCACGAGTCCTTGTTGGAATCAGAGTGGAACCCAGTGCCCCCACTCCCAAGAGCCTCTCAGTGTGGCTCCAGTGCCTGCCATCTCTCTCCCTCCCTCACCATCTTCAGCAGTTTTTTCTTAGCTGCACATCACTGATGCCTAAAGAAATCAAAGATCTCACGTTTCCGGCAGTGGCCCTCATCCCGAGGGCTTATCAGGGTGTCCTCAGACTCAACTCCTAGCAGAGCTCCTCAGCCATCCTGGATGATCGTCTTTCTGGAAGTATTCACCCCTCAAAGGGCTTGAGGCCCCAGGAGCAACCCAGCTCCCATATCCTGTGTCTGAGTCCATAGCTGCATGGCTGACACCAGAGAGTAAAGCTTTAGAGTGGGAACTCTGGCCTGTGTCCTTCTTTCGAGAGACAGTTCCTTATAAATAGCTAGATACTTATCCCAGTGTGCCTCACCCCTGAACCTTCTGGTGAACTCACCCACCTGGGGAGCAAACCCAGGAACTCAGAGGACAGTCACACACAGGTGAAGGGGAGACTGAGCCAGGAGCAGGGGACTCAGGAAGATTTTTACCCTGTTTACAGCAGGGAACAAGGTCTCTGCCATGGACAGCTCAGCCTCTGCTTGCTTCCTTCTAGTAGGGGAGTCTCCGGAGACTCACCTATCTCAATAATGGGTCCCCAGTTGGTGGCGCTGTTTGGAAAGTTACAGAACCTTTAAGGGGCGGAGCCTCTCTTCACCTCAGGCTCATTCTCTCTGCTTCTTGCTTGTGACTGCCTTGGTGCCTGCTGCTAGCTATACCTTCTTTGCCATTATGGACTCGCCATCTAGAACTATAAGCCAAGATACACCTTCTTCCATAAGGGGCTCTTTTTTGGTTTTGGTGTATCATCACAGCAACAGAAAAGTAATATTGGGAGCTTCATCTCTCTTGGAAGCCTAGTTCCATAGAGGAGTTCAAAAGGTATTCCTTTCTTAATCCTACCAGATGATTTCAGCCGGCTATCCAGAGCTCAGCGCACTGGCCACATCCCACTTCATACTCCATGGTACTTTCTTTGTGCACAGGCTCCTTGGTGTTACATACACAGTTTGGCACCTGCCAGTTCCCACATATTTCCACTCTTTGCCAGGTGGGCAAGCATGGCAAAAAGGGAACGGCTACACAGGAGGCCAGCTCTACTGCTGAAGCCAAGCTGGCAGCTCTCCCCACCAAGGGTGAGCTGTTCTCGCCAGCCTCCTGTCCTTCACAGTCCGTTGCCATGGTAGAGGTCACTGCCCTTAGGTCACTGCTCCAGGCCAAGGCTACCCTGGGGATCTGGGGCTCTGTTACAACCACAACCCCTGGAAGGAGACAAGCAGGTGACCCTGGACATAGAGAGGGTGGAGACCCAGAAAGTTCTGGAATATAGCTGTGATATCCACAGCAGAAATATCCATTTCTTCCTTGTTCTCCAATACCTCAGTTCCTGGAAACACAGTCACCCCGATGGCTATGTGACATTTCCCAGCTTTCTTTGCATCAGGTGTGGCTATGTGCCTGAACACTGGTCAATGGGATGTGACAGTGACATGTGGAAATTCTCAGAACTGCTTTTAAAGGGAGGGCTGTGCCTCTCTCTTTCTCTCTTTCCTGGCAGCTGGGATGTATCTATGGCAGTTGGCATTAGAGCAGCCATATTGGCCCACAAGCAGCTGAAGCAGATTGTTGGAAGAAGACAGGGGGAGCCTGGGTCCCCTAGACATCGGTGGTGGCACCCAGCAAGCCCTTGACCAGCTCTGTCGCAGAGACAAGATATAGACCTTTGATCATGGAACTTTTATTTGTGTTTAGCTTTTTTCCCCCAAGTGATTCCAATCCATGAAACGTTGGAGCCCAGGCAGATCTTGCCAGGGATAATTCCAGAAAGTTCTTTTATGGCCACATTGCAGTGTGCTGGGCAGAGACTGACTGAAGGTTGTGCAGTAAGGTCCTGGGAGCAGGGGCAGAAGGTGGAAGAGAGCAGGCAGGTAAAATGCTCTGCCTGAGAGACAGGCGGGATGCTTAGGTGACCATGGCCCTTTCTCCTTGGAGAAGATGCCACCTTGTGCCCTCATTTATGGTAATTACCAATTCCTACCAAAGGAGGGCCCTGTTCCCCTGAAGGCTGACTCTTGGGGGCAGACACCAGCTGTTGGGGAGACAGAGCCAGCATCTCTTGTTAGTGGTGACATCAAAGTTACAGAAACAACAAAGGACTTCTCCCGGAACAAGCACCTCCGGAAAATGACCATTCGGTTGGGACGAGGAGGAAGCGAAGAGGCACCTGCCAGTACGAAACCTGCCATGCGCTCTGCCGTGGCTTTATTTAACTCTGTAATCACGGGAAAGCGAGAAACAGGAAGGGCTCCTCTCCTGAGACACTTCAGGAAACTGAGGCATGATTCACAACAGGGCTCTTGGCTATCGTCCCTGGGTAGAGGTAGAAGAAGAAACTGAACCATGTGAAGCAGGAGTTTGTGCTCTTGGCATCAAGGACCACGGCAGAAGGATGATGTGGGTTTCTGCTGCTGGAGTCTCAGTGGCGGGGAGCAGGGGACAGAAATCTAGAACCCATCTGTTCCCAGTCTGGCTAGAGACTTGTCCCTACAGCCCCAAGGGTCACTCACAACTGGTGCATTTTGCAGGACTCCCCCATAACCGGCAGAGCTCAGTAGGCTGCCGTGCCTGCAGCTCCCTGAGGTCCCTGCTGGCCGGCTTTTCCTCCCTCTGGTGCCCAGCCCAGCCATTGTTTCTGTACTTTCTCCAAATTAAAAACCCATCGCTGCCCATTCCCAGGTAAAAAGAGTTAATTTTCGATTCAAATGTGTGGGAGGGTGTCCCCGGGGAACAGAGTAATGAAGCCGCTAGTGCTCGTTGCAAAACAAATAGATAAATCAATGTTTCAATTTTCTCCATGTGCGAGAATGGCCACCGTTGCTTAGCAATTGGAAAAACATGACTGCCGGCCCTTCTATAGTAAATGCACAAAAGTTGCTGGGGTCTTGAACCATCCTGGAATGATGGCCAGGCAAGCACCCTCAGGGGTGTGTGGCACTGGGAGCCCGGGAAGGAGGCTGGAGACAACCGCAGAATCTTGTCTTCTGGCTTCCCAGTGCCCACAGAGGCAGAGGGTGGAGCCCCTGGGCACATGAGAGCCCCGAGAGGACCAGCATTGGGTGAGGCCTTCCAGTCAGATGAGGTCATTTGGACCCTCTGGGTGGCAGGATACGATGGAGAGAGAGAGGACCAACTGTGCAGGGATAGAGGCCTGTCTGACCCTGTCAGCTCCTCCTCCCTGAAGGCTTGCATGCAGCCAAACTGCAAATGGCTAGCAGGTCCTGCTTTTCTGCCCTTGGACTCCCCATGGCTCCCTAGCACCTTCGGCTTTGAGTCATTGAAAGTGTGCTTCACCTTGCCTGGATTTCTTAGCAGCCTCATGGAGCCCATGGTTATCTTTATGTGTGGATCAGGTGACTTTCTCATAGTCACAAAATGAGGACACATGTCTCCCACATTTCTGAGAGTCCCTCTGTGGATGAGGCTGTGATAGGCACAGTGTTGGTAGAGGCGGCTAGGAATGAGATACCCCCTCCAAAGGTAAAAAGACTTGCCCCAAGGTCACCTTGGGTCAGCAGTCTGACCTGGAGACTGGTGCTTGGGGCAGGTCAGTTCCACAGGCTGAGGTGCCCAGGGTCCTTGGGCTTGGAGTCTTAGGCGGCCTCATGATGAGTGACTGGGATTACTAGATTCCAGGGGAGGGGACAACTGGAAGCTACACAAACCACTTCATGGTCTGCCTCTCCTCCCACCTAGACCAGGGTGGCTCCACGGACTCGGCCTCCCCAGTGACACTGTCTGGCCTGGTCATTCTGTTTCTGCCCATGTTCCCCCATCTCCCTAGGATCGTCCGAGTGTCATGAGGAGCCTTGTTTGAACAGTTTGACCCATGTGGGGAATCTGCCACTTGTTAGCGGGTCACCTGTTGGCTACCTGGCCCGTGGAGGAAGGACCACACGGTGCCCCACGCCTGAAGCAGTGTCTGCCCCACCAGCCTCTTCGCTGACTTCCTGCCCTTTCCCAGGCCTGCTCACTTGAGATCTTGTTCCACTTCCCTATCTTCTCAGTGCTCTTTCCGGAAGGCGTCTCCCTCTTCTCTGTTACCGCTCCCTCAGCCCAGAGTTTAACTGTAGGCCCCTGGCCTGGCAGGAGGGGGCTTCTTCTCCTTGTGAGCAGACAGACACCAGCTAGAAAACATCTCCAGGTCCCTCAGTTTCTCCACCCCATGCCCCTTCTCAGATGTGCCCCCCAAGGCAGGTCTGGTCCCTGTGCCTAGTCCACCCCAGCTCCTCATCCATGCCTAGCTCATCAGCAGCAGCTGTGAGCTGACTGGATGGGGCTAGACAGGCCCAAAGCAGATGGGGGCCCTTTTTCATAAAAGAGGCCACAACTCAGCCGGGTGGCAGTGGCGCACGCCTTTAATCCCAGCACTCGGGAGGCAGAGGCAGGTGGATCTCTGCGAGTTTGAGACCAGCCTGGTCTACAGAGTGAGTTCTAGGCCAGGCTCCAAAGCTACACAGAGAAACCCTGTCTCGGAAAAAAAAAAAGAGGCCACAATCCAGTCCTGAGACACTGCCGGGTGACAAAGATCAAAACTTAGGAGTCCTTGGAGACTTCCTGCACTCTGTACCCCCGTCTTGTTTCTGTGCAGCATCTGACCCTGTCTGCCTCAGCTATGAGGTGGCAGGGCCTAACAATGCTTTCCCCTGGAGTTATGCCAGTTTCTCTGAGATCACAGTGTGATGTCTCCACCTCTTCGTTAAGGTACAAAGTACATTTCCAGGAACCTCTCCTGGGTGCTTTGGCATAGGGCTATCTGCCACACTACAGAATTATCCAAAGGCTCTAGCCACCTTTCCTGTCCCTAGCTAAAGAGAATAAGAATTCGAGGGCAGTTCAAATGCCATGGAACATGCTTGACACCCCCTGGGCCAGTATCTCCCAGTTCTTGCCTCAGCCACTGTTTCCTAAACCCCTCTACAGTATTGGAGTCTCTAGCTGACTTTTGACGAGGAGAGCCTGTAGGACAAGGGATCTTCCTGAGATGGGTCACTGTGACAGTCCCAAGTGACATCCAAGGGGCTCTGTTCCTCAAACTCTCAAATGCCTGGGACCTGCAGCCCGGGATGCTCTTTGTGAAATGGGGATGCCATGGAGATGATGCATATGGCTCTGGATCAGGCCATGCCCCACTTGTCCCATAGCCACAAAGCTCAAAAAAACTTTGGTGTGAACATGAGGATCCCTTCTGTGAGCTTGCAAGAAAGATGTCAATGAGTGTATGTGGGGAAAGGGGAGGAAAGGAGAGGGGAGGGGAGGGGAAGGAGAAAGAGAGGGAAGAGGAGAGGAGAGGAAAGAAAACAGGATTCCCAGTCTCATGGTCAAATGTGTTTGGGAAATGTGTGTCAGCTTGCTTCTGGTGAATCTCAGCATTGTGGGGGCAGTGAGGGAGCATGGGAAACCCACCACCAAGTTCGTTTTCTCCCACGGTGTCTCATTCACGTAACTCTGCAATGCTGCTTTTGTGGAACGGCTTTGGAGACAGTGTGCTAGAACAAAGGCTGGAGGACTGTCACCCCAACTGGCTGCTTTATAAATAAAGCTTTATTGGCACAGAGCCAGCCCACCCACCCAGGAACTGTCTCTGGGAGCTTTCCAGCCACAGTGGCAGAATTGGGTGGTTATGATAAAGGCCACAGAGCAGAAGGCACTCTCTGTCCCTTTAAGGAAAATATGGAGGCTTTGGCCTTAGACCAAGGCCTTGGAAGAGCATTTTAAAGAAGCATAGGGTGGAAATGGAAGGCCAGCCCAATTATACCACAGGAGCCTTGGTAGTGAGGAAGGCCTACAGTCACACAAGTTTTGGGGCTTGAGCCTTAAGGGAGCACCCTTCCCTGAACAGAGGAGTCTTTGCAGGGGTGAGTGGTACCTAAGACCCTATGCAAGCCCTGTCTTGTCACAGCTGACCAGGAGGGGCGCCATGGTCTGTATCAGTCACCAAAAGCAGAGATGGGATCACAAGACAGGCTGCGGAGGCCCAAGGAGCTCTCTGGAGCAAATCCAGCTTTTCCTCTAAGGCAGAGAATCTTCAGTAAACCCAGCCAGGACACTTCTGATGCCTTAGTCACCCGTGTGTGGCTTCACACACCAGTGTATCTATAGATGGCCTTCAGAGGCTATGGTCCTGGACAGGCAGAGGGGAGAAGGCTGTGAGGATGCTCCCTGCAGGCCTCCCATCTCTCAGCATTCACCACCACCTTTTATTACCTTCTTCAGAGCAGTCAGACAACCTCCTCAACAAGCCCTGCCCCCAGCAGTGGCAGGTGACCCCACTCTGGGGGATCCTGCACACCTCGGCCAATCTGTGAAATGTGACTGTCGGGACACTTTTCAAGGACCTGCTCTGGCTATCCAGGACTGCTCCTCTGCACTGTAGTGCTGTCTCCACACTCTATCTCATATGCTGAGTGGCTCATAAACCACAGACATTTATTTTCTATGGCTCTCGATGTTCGTGAGTTGAAAAGTGCTGGCCCATTTTGAGTTTTGTGAGAACTCACTTCCTGGTTCAGTGGTGTCTTGTGGAGGGTATGGTATCTTTAGGAGGCCTCTCTCAGGCCTCCTGAAAGTGGCATGAATCCCAACATGAGCTCTTCAACCTCCCAAAGCCATCACGTTAGGGAGTTAGAATTTCAGCACATGGGTTTGGGGGAGAGCGGCACAGACATTTGGTCCATGACAAGGCACTTCATATTCCCCTGTGCCCCAAGGCCACC
>CABHPP010128338.1:0-17793 GCA_902168425.1 Peromyscus attwateri | reverse complement strand
TCCTTGTTTTCTGAGGCAGCAGTGTGGGCCATTTCAGAGTGAGAACAAGGGCAGGGAGGAGCAGATCTTGCTGGGGATGAGGCAGGGGACATGCACAGAGCAGTGGTCCAGAGCTAAGGCATGGCTGCCATTGGGACATGGCTATGGTTGGGGTCTACACCATCAATAAACTTCACTTCCATTTTCCTGGGGGCCCTGGGGTGGACTGGGGTGAGGCTCGGAGAAGCTGGGCCTGAAAGTCTGGGGCTTGTAAACAGAAATTACCCAACGGTCTGTTGAGAGCCGGTAGTCCACAACCCTCGCCCTGTCTCAGCCATCGGACCCCTGGCCTCTCTTCATCTAAACCCTGGAAGTCTTTTCCCAAGGCAGAGAGGGCTGAGGCCGGGCAAGAGGTTGGGAGGCTCAGAGAAGGACAGAGCCGAGGGAGCAGAATAAACAGTCGTTCCTCTCTGGAAAATGACCCTGCTGATCCCGGAGTTAAAAATAGTGGTATATTGATCGTGGGCTGTGCCCAGCGCCAGTTATCTGAGCTTCACTGGCAAAAGGACCTGTCTGAGTCAGCCACTTGGGTAATTTATTTTTCCATTCAGTAGCCAGGGAGTGTCCCCCGCACATCCTGGGATGAGTCACAACACTCCCTAACCTCGAAGTTCATCATTTGTATGTTGGGGTGGTTGACCCCAGGGCAGTGGGAGAGGGCCACCCTTCCCTGTTGGTTCCTTTCAGATACTGCCGGGTCTTCATGGGAAGTGTCTGCACAGAGTCTTGTCTTGTAGGTTTACAGGACCTTCTTGATGCTCATAGTCCTCTGTTCAGAGCTCAGCACATGCTGCAGGTCCCCACACCTGGCTATCCCTGTTGCTGCCTGCCCCCCACCCCCAGGACACCGCAGGGCACCTGGACCTTCTAGCTTCTTGGTGGTGATCAGACCAAGCTACTTCCCTGAATGGTGACTTGGGCTTCCTATGTGGATCCCACCATGGGGCTGGGGGTGCACCAGGTGTTCTTCTAGGAAGGCACTGAACCCACATGGTTAGTCCCTATTGGGCAGTTAGTCCCGTCTGTGCATGAGTTCCTTTCACTCCTTACCCTCGGGACTATCATGTAACAGGGATACAGGAGCTGAGTATACTCAGGTTCCCCCCAAAGTGTGTGTCTACATGGCATGCCAGAATATGTCTGGGAATGGCCTTCCCAAGCAGTCAGTTAAGATGATGGGCACCTTGGAATGTCAGCATGGTCTGACATCCAATGGAAGGTATCCTTTATGGGGGAGGCATGGAGACACAAAGGAGGCCTTGTGAGGATGAAGCAGAGGTGACATCGCTTCAGGTCTGGGAATGTCAAAAGCCACCAGGAGGTCATGGCAGCTGCTGAGTTTTTTTCTCAGAGACCGGGAGAGGCTCTGACCTGCCTGCACCTTGATTTTGGATGTGTGGCCTGAGAAGTGTGAGGTAGCAGGGACTATGATCTCACCACCCAGTCTATGGCAGCAAGGGACCAAAGCTCCCTTTGTAGAAATGGCTCAAAGGCTGTTCTTAGGATGACAAAGAAGTAGTCAGGATCCCTGGAGCCAAAGGTGCCCTGGTGCTTGGAGTCAGATCTTCTATAGTCTGAGTTCACCTTCTGAGGCCTCAGCTTCCTGAGCCTAAAATGGGAACCATCATCCAAGCTCGCAGGAATTCTGGTGAGCCACTAAATCCCATCTCAGGCCCACCTGCTAGGGCAGTGGCTGCGGTGTGGAGGGAGGGGTCCCAAGGCTAAGGGGATGGCTTTCTGTTCCTTTGTGACTCAGCGTGCCCACCTGGTCCTGGAAGATGCCAGGTAGAGGACCCTGAGGTCTGTCCAGTAGACCTCTCAAAGCCAGAACCACAAATGTGGCTTAAGATGAAGGCATGGCTTCCCGGGAGAATGTGAATGGAGAAAGCAGATGGGGAGTCTAGGGCCAGCACTTGCTCTCAGCCCTGCTGTGGCCAGCCGAGGGAAGGGTGTACACCAAGGAGGGAGCAGCCTGCGGGCAGTTTGAGCACAGGCTGGCCTTCCCTCACACTGGGCCCTCAGCCAGTCCAGCTTTCTTCTTTGCTCTTCTACTTCCCTTCTGGCTTAGCAGCCTTCCTTCCTGCTATGGCCTGGATGCCTGTGCCCTTTCCAACATCAGGAGCTTCTAATTCTAGCCTCAGAGTAGCAGCATTAGGCCACGGACCAGAGCCCCCCTGCCTGGGGCTAGTGTTCCTTCAAATGAGGCCCAGGAGACCCCTCACTTCTTGCACCATGAGAAGACACAGAAAACAGGGCTATCTATGAACAGAAGACTAGCCCTCACTATACATGGACTGACTGGGACTATGATGATGATGATGATGATGGTAATGATGATGATGGTGGTGGTGATGGTGATGATGATGATGGTGGTGGTAATGATGATGATGGTGGTGGTGGTGATGATGATGATGATGATGGTGGTGATGATGATGATGATGATGGTGGTGGTGACGGTGGTGATGATGATGGTGTCGGTGGTGATGGTAATGGTGATGGTGGTAATGATGGTGATGGTGACAGACTTCAAGTCTACAAAACCATGAGACATACATTTCTGCTATTTAAAAGTTACCCAGTTTATGGTCTTTTGTTATAGCAGCTCAAAGTGTCCAAGACAATTTTCTTTCTGTGATAGCAGATAGGTGGCAACAGGGAATACTTACTATTGTGGGTCTGGACCCTTTATACACAGACACCCCATCTATTCTCACAACTTGGTGTTGTTTGAATATGAAATGTCACGTAGAGGCTCATGTGGAATTCTTGGTCCTCAGCCGGTGGTGTTTGTAAAGATTGTGGAGCCTTTAGGTTGCACCTCACTGGATGAAGTGTGGCAGGCCATACAGTTTTACGGGTCTGTCCCACTTACCGTCTGCTCTCTGCTCCCTGACTGAAGATGAAACATGACGGGATGGTCCCTGCTCCTGCTGCCCTGCCCTCCTCATCGGGCACCCTCTGGAGTTGTGAGCAAAAAACCTTTCACTGCTTAAACTGGGAATTGGCCATCCACCCAGGAGCCTGGAATGACTGTTGTTTCTCAGCTGAGGAAGCTGAGCCTCAGAGCTGTTAAGGAGACTCCTGGCACGGCCCAGCCAGGTGATCAGGGCTTCTGAGTCCCGGGCTTCCCCACCATGACTGTTGATCTACACAGAGAGCAGAAGGAAGCCCACCAACCCACCTGAGAAAGGGGCCTCCTGGGCAGGGTGAGTGTTGGTCTAACAGGAGCCCGACAGAACCCGGTCTCTAGAAGGGGGTAGTGCAGAGTCACAGAATGAAACGGTGAGCAGTTACCAAGCTGTCCCTGCTGTCGACTTTCATGACAAAGCTTACCACACTAAAGGGATTTCCTTAGTTAAAAACACAGATCAGAACATCTTCCAGGGGCCTGGCTGGGGCCAGAAGAAGCCGAACTCCCCACTCCAATGATACCCTAGGCTATCCCTTGGCACATGAAAAGACTGGCAAGTGTTGGCCCCTGGCCTCCCTATCCTGTGTATCTTCTCTCCTCCTTCCCAGTCTCTAAACATTTAAGTTCTCCAATATTCTTCAAATGGGCCCTAATTCATACTGTAGGCAGATGGCCTAGAGCAGACTGTGGGCCTCTTCTCTGGAGGTTTGTATCTCATCAGGGATCAAATGAAGAAGTAGGGAAAGAATCCCTCCTGGGAGAAATTCAAGATTGGCTCAGAGTAAGGAGTCTGAGTGAGCAGATCCGGATCTGTCAGGAGCTTTGGATTTCACACAGTGCCCAGCATGGGAGCCCATCTCCCTCCACGGTCCCAGCAGAGTTAGAATAACATCCTTGAGGCTTCGCAGAGTCCTAGTTACCAGAGTACAAGTCTCTGTAATTCAGTGTGTGTCTTTAATACGGCTCAGATATGGACACAGGGCTTTAGAAGCTTTCCACTGAGAGTTATGAAGAGTAGGCAGGGTAGCTGGCTGAGTGGGCCTCACCTCCTGAAAATGACCTTACCGAGAGGATTTGCCACAGCAACTGGGTATGGCTGTAGGGGCTGCAATCAAGGCACCATGTCTTACCTGATGGTTCAGTAGTAGTGATGGTAGTGGTGGTGATGATGATGGTGGTGGTTATGGTGATAGTGGTGGTGATAACAATGATGGTGGTGATGGTAGTGATGAAGGTTGTAGTGGTAATGATAATGGTGGTGGTGGTGATGGTGGTGATGATGATGATGGTGGTGGTGGTAGTGATGATGGTGGTGGTGATGATGGTGGTAGTGGTGATGATGGTGGTGATGGTGGTGATGGTGATGGTGGTGGTGATGTGATGGTGGTGGTGATGATGATGATGATGATGATGACGATGATGTGGTGGTGGTAATGATGGTGGTGGTGATGGTGATGGTGGTGAGGATGGTGATGGTGATGGTGGTGATGGTGGTGATGATGATGGTGGTGAAGATGGTGATGGTGATGCCAGTGGTGGTATGATGGACATTTATTGTTTACTTTTTCTCTGTCAGGCAATATTAAAAGTTAATAATTCCATACATTAACTTACAGTGTAGGATTGTCCCATTTTATTGATTGTGGGAACAGGCACTGAGAGGTTTGGAGCTACACTTGAGATCATATAGATGATGCTGGCAGAGCCAGCAATTCCAGAGAGTTTGTTTGGAACTAGAGTCCTCTCTGCCCATCTTTCACAGGGTGGGCATGAGCCCAAGAAAGAGAGTTTGGCAGAGACGTGGGGGCCACTGGCTCCTTGCTCATCAGGAGCACCCAATCTATAAAAATGAAAAACGGGAAGATGGTGAGAAAGACAAAGGGGAGTGGATGAGGAAGGAGGGGAAGGAGGAAGCAGGGGAGGGAGTCCCTGGAGTAGGGGACTGATGCCCAGAGGGACCAGCACTTGCTGCTGTGGCGGCTCCAGGTCCACCTAGCTGAGGTTTGCAGTGAGCAGCCGGAGTGTCCTTGAAGGCACTACTGTGAGGCTTTTCTGCCCGCGGCCTGTTCCACCTGTTTGTTTGGCTTGGCAGCAGCCTTGGAGAAAGGAAGGTGAGATGGGGCTGGAAGCAAGTTTGGCAGAGCTGGGCCGGGGTCTCTTTGGTATTCTTTGCAGGACTTGGAACTCAGTGGGTGCTTAATAAATGTTTATTATGGGTAATAAAATCAACCTTATTTACACCAGGAGTGTCTCCAAAGACCACTTTACATACTTAAAAATAACCTTAATCTTCTCTCACCACATCCAGCACAGATAAGGTCGACTCTATAGTGTATGCATAGAGACCAAGGCCCGGAGGGGGATGAGAAGGCCTCCAGGCCATACAGGTCCCAGCTTACTCATCCTGGGTCCTCACCTCCGATCTCTGGAGAGCACAGGACACAGGTTGACGCCTTGCACACTTTCTCAAGTGATTTTGAGGCACTATGTGCTGAACCGTAATCCATCCCAATCTAGAAGTTGAAAACTAAATCTTACAGCATGACAACAAAAGATGGCCTCCCCCAAATGCCTGGTTCCTTCCTTAGAGGTGTGTCCATGCACAGTGGGGTCCGGGATCCCAGACACTTCCTGCTCACAAATACACTGGAGGAGACATGACTTTAATGGGGAACTCGGTGGGCTAAAGACTATCCAGGGAGATGCCAGCCTCACCTGGTGTTGCTGACCGGTCAGCTCTACCAAGCACAATGCCTATGTCCAGCGGAGAGGGCCCTTGTGGGGAAGGCCAGCCTCCGGTGTGGACTGCGCTCAACTCCCTGCTCCTGACCTCCTCACTCTCTAGCAGATGGTCTGGGAGCCAGGCTATGCCTAGAAAGTGGGTCTTCTGCCCTGGGTAGACCAGTCCCCAGTCTGACCATGCTCAGGGACCACTGTCCCTGTGAACTCTCTCCTCCTGCTGTTTCTAATGGATGTTCCATTTTGAGTGGCTCTGGGCCGGGTAAGACAGGACAGTAGGAGACCCAACCTTCTGCCCCAGGGATCTGGCCAGTGGAGGGTGGGCAGGGCTATGTCCAAACAACACAGGGTACCCTGATGGCCTGATGGGATAGCCACTGCTCCTGAGACCCAATCTTCCCCAGAGACCCTACTTGGGTACCTCTATGCCCTTTCTATGGTACTTATGCTTGACTTCATATTCAGGTTGTCACTATTCTGCCCCCCCCTTTCTGCTCTCCCCTTCCTCCCCCTTCCTCCTCTTCCTCCCCCTTCCTTCCTCTCCTCCCTCCTTTGTCCACCTCTGCTTTTCTCTCCCTGTCTTTGTGTCTTTCCAGGCTTTGTCTCTAGTTCCCACCTCTGAACTCTCCCTGTTCCTCTTTCCTCTCCATTGCCTTCCCTATCCTCCAGACCCTTGCTCCTCTTCCCCACAATCTTCTTTGGTTCCTATCACTCCCTTCTCCAAACCCTCTTTCCATATGAGGTGGTGAAGGCTGGGGGCAGAGAACTCCCTGGTCCATGGCTATGGCTAGAGACCACACACACACATTTATGTGCTCAGCCTTGTGCACATATGTACACAGCAGGCAGATGCACACACAGACACCCATAATTAGAACTTGCTACACCTCACTCTTGATGCACAGGACTGGGAATGGTGATGGAGGATGCTTTCTGAGGCAGCAGGGAAGCCAATTTTCTTTTTTGGCACTGGGGATGGGACCCAGGGCCTTGCGCATGCTAAGCACATGCTCCACGGCTAAGCTGTACCCAAGCTGTGGCAGCAGGGGGTTTAGAGAGCTCCTGAATAAACGAGCTCCTAAGCACTTGCTGGGTAAAGAGCGGCCCTCTCTAATTAATTTTCAGAGCTCACTGTAAACTGCAGCACACACAATCCCAGGGCAGCTGCCTCCTGCAGTACCTTACAAATCACATCTGCAGCTGTAATCCCTCCTGGCCGCCACCCACCTCAGGGAAGGAGAGAAGGCGAGGAAGCCTTGGGGGGCCTTGGCTAAGCAGCCAGCTTCCTTATTCTTGCAGGAACCCGAGGAGGGTCAGGGAGATGAAGATGTAAGGGAATACCAGGAAGGGAATGGAACAGGGCTTTCCCAAGGAGAGCACTCACCATGGCTCACTGGACAGAATGGTACTTTTGTAACTCAGGGTTTGCCTTCTGCTTGACTCTGAACCCCAAAAATGAAGGACTCACTTCAAAGAACAGTGATATAACCTGGCCTAGAACTTTGGCTTGGTCCACACTGTGCCCCTGAAGACTGAGCATTGACCACGAGCAGCAGTCCCTTGCTTGCCTTGTCCTTTTGAGACATGGGCACGGGATGGGCAACAGGCATTGGTTTCTTTCTTCAGTGCCAGGGACTGAAGCCAGGGCCCTGTGCTTGCTAGGTAACTGGTCTGCCATTGAGTTAAATTCTTAAACCAATAGGAACTAGCCAGGTCTCCAGGGGAACCAAGGCACAGGGAGACACCTACCAGCCCTGCCCAGCATGGCTGGCCTGCTGAGCCTTGCTGATTGCCTGCACCTCAGTCCTTGCCTGGCTTCTTGAGGGTGGCAGGCTGTGTGAGTCAGGTCTACCCTGGCTCCTCTGTGGAGTGTGGAGACAGATTGCCCACACGCTCATTCCCAACTGTTCCGTGATGGAGCTCCTGGCAGACCTAGGAGTGCTCAGTGTCTGGACACAGTGGCTCACAACTGACGTGTGGGAGGAAGAGTCTAGAACAGAAACAGGGTGTGGGGCTGGGATTTGATGTCTAGGTGGGGGTGACAGTTTTCAGGTGTGGGTACACTCATGCTTGGGTGGCACTGAGGTGTGGTTAGGGGTCAGGGGCAGGAGGAGGAGGGTGTGTTGTCAATAGACAGGGGCTTCAAGGAAACGTTTCTGTCAGTACCTAACAGCCTCAGACAGATGAGGACGGCAGGTGCTGCTATAACGGCCTCTGAATAGACACAAACCCGTGTTCAGGAGGTGAGGGGCTGGGGAAGCAGAGGGTCCCCTTGCTCTGTGGTTGGAGGTTGTGGCAGCCACAACCAGCTGAGGGTTATTGACAGCTGTAGAAACACTAGATCCTTCTCCGCAGGCGCTTGTCTGTGCCAGCCAGAAGGGCGAGATAAGCCATCTGAGAACATTGTTACAACTTAGGTAGTTTCAGATGGCTGTGGATGACATCTCCGAAAGAGAGATAACGTTTGGGGGACACGTAGGCCGCTCTACAGCGCCCCGGCAGCCCGTTGAGATGAGTCAAGCAGAAGGATCGGCTTTGGCTGGAAGTGGAACTTCAACTACCCACTGCCTGGATGGTGCCACAGTGGAGACCCCAAACCGAATCACGCCCCCAGCCGTGGCAAGAACGTGCTAAATTAAACAGCTTAGTGCCTTTGCATCTGCAAACCAAGCAAACATCCCAAAGTGACCGTCCCCTATACATGACTTTATGGGGTTCAGCGGATTTTAGAGGGTTCCAAAACTCTGGGCATGCTGGTCCTCAGACCATAAGTCTTGTGGAAGCAGGGCAGCCTCTGGTGCCCCACAATTGCTCTGATCACCACCTCTAATTCAGCACGTAGGCCATGGCCTGTGAGTGGAGCAAAGTCTAAAGGGATTCTCAGGGCTCCCTCAGGAGTCTTGACAATTTCGTCTGACCTAGACCATGGGATGGGGTAGGTCACTGCACATCAGCTAGGGAAAGCAGCCACCACGACACAGGGGGGTGGGAGTGAATTTCTTGCCGTGTGTGAGCCATGCCTGCCTCTGGGGAGCAGGGTGAGGAACAATTCCATCACTGTCCTGGCTCAGGAAGAGGGGCTCTCTGATGGGAATTAGTGCTCCTGCTCGCCTAGGCCACCTCACGAGGACCCGACCCTGCCGTGAGCATGCCGCCGTGTGTCAGGTGGCCTGCCGGCCCCTCCCCTGTCGGGGAGCCAGCTGATGGTTTGCTGGGCCGTTGTCAGGCCAGGCACTCAGTGTCCTCTGCTTGAGATTATTTTAGAAGGTTTGGAGCGGGAGCCTGTGGTACCCACTCAGCAGGTGCCGGGAGCCCTGTCTCCTCACAGGAGGGTGTCTGCTCTTGCCTGGATGGTGCATCTTGCCTGCTGCCTGCCTGCTCATGAAGCAAAGGGTTCTGTAACATGGGAGGTGCCACGTCCCGAGTCACATCCTGTGTGACATCCTGAGAAGAATCTGTGTTTCCAGTGCCCAAAGCTGAACGTCAAAGCCTGCACCACATGGCACTGAGTCTCCAGTTCTCTCAGGTGATGGTCTTAGACCCTTGGGCTACAGTGGGAATGTTACCCACCTTCCCTCCGGTGCCCAGGCTGCTCTCAGACTTTCATCTTTCTCTCTGCCTCATTGAGCCGCCCACCCCGGGTACCACTTGCTATGATTTTCTTCACTGATGAGAATGTTCCTAGGTGATCTCCTTACTGAGCTGGTGGAGTCCCATGTTTGCTGACACTGGATCTTCAACCCAGAGATCTCAAAGCATAACCCCTCCCACCTCACCCCTGCTAACCCATTCCTGGTCCACTGGCCTTGTCTGACCTGCATGTCATGGCTGGTTTGGAAGGCATGGGCCATAGCCATTGCCCAGATGCCTGTGGATCCTTGTGGCCTAATAGGGACACAGATGGTCTCCTCTTGTGCTTGCTTCATTTCACAGAGAAGGGGGCTGAGTCCCAGGGGGGACAAGGACATTCTGCCCATGTCACTAAGGTACACTGTAGGCCATTTGTACACTCTGCGAAGTCCCCAGTCCTGAGCTCAGCAGGGTGAGCCTGGACACATGTGTTAGGGGACTCCAGGAGGCCGGGGCAGTGGCACCTACAGAAAATGGGTAGGCTACCTCGGAGGGCTCCAAGAAGTGGAGTGGGACCAAGGCAGTCGCCTTCTGCCTCACTTCCCCTTAGAGAG
The DNA here is from genome assembly GCA_902168425.1 of Peromyscus attwateri. NCBI lineage: Eukaryota > Metazoa > Chordata > Mammalia > Rodentia > Cricetidae > Peromyscus > Peromyscus attwateri. Next base: position 7,920 of record CABHPP010128338.1, on the reverse strand, counting down.
ACAGACAGAAACCCTGTAACCCCACAGCAGGGAGGGGCAGGAGACAGAAATCACCGTCCTGCAGGTGACCATCCACTCCCATATAGATCCACCTTCTCCCTCAGGATCCCTGAGCCACAGATGTTTTTGAAGGAAGTAAACATTATTTGACAAAGAATCCCCCCAAACAACAGGAAAATCGTGTTTCCTAAGAAGGAACAGAGAACCAATTTCTCATTTAAAAACGCAGATGTATTCTGGAACCCGACTTGTGATCTCCTGGAATTCTCTTCCAGGTGGGGGACCCGAGGACCATCCTTCCTCCATTCCCTCAGCACTGCATGGAGAAGGGAGTGCTCACGGAACAGGAGTGAAGCAGCAGGCTGGCTTCATTGAGGCCATCATGATCTTGGGCAGGCCCCAGAGTCCTCACAGGTACGAGAGCCTCAGTCACCAGAATCATCCTGCTTAGTTCCTGTGTCCTCAACCCCCCAAACTGATCTGTGGCTTGACCAGTTCTGCGGAGTTCTAAGCTTTGTACTCTGTGAAAATCTGAAGCGCACAGCTGAGCTGGCTGCCCCACTCTGCTCCCTGATCCTTTAATCTGAGACTATTAAAACTTCATTCCACTTCTATTGGTAAACCATCCATCACCCTCACCAAGCAGTGCCGGGCTGTGAAAGCCCAGTGGGGAGGGCAGCCAGGCAGGGGGGAGGGCAGCCAGGCAGGGGGAGGGCAGCCAGGCAGAGGGGAGGGCAGCCAGGCAGAGGGGAGGGCAGCCAGGCGGGGCTTGGAGGCAGATTCCCCCAGCCTGCCACTGCCCTCCCAGCCCTGGTCAGAATGGCGTGGGGAGGCCACTGTCCTTGAGGAGGACAAGGAGAAAATGACATTGGGGTGGGGGGATGTGGCAGAGGTTTACCATGGCTGATGTAGGGCTGCCCTCAGTGTGCAGAGGCGGAGCCCACACTGAAGCTGGATCTTATCATTAGTGTGAGTCTGACCCTGGGTGTGGTCTTGGCCTGTCTCTCCAAGTGGCTGCATGCTTCCTGTTCTTGGACAGCAGTCCTGAAGTCCTTTTCCTGCCCTGAGTTACCCTGGCCTTTGACAACAGGACAAATCAGGGGCCCAGGCTTTTCAGGTCTCCCATGGAAAAGCAACAGCTCAGTGCTCGCAGGATTATGGCTCTTTTTCTTAATTAAAAAAGATCCAATTAAATTAAGATATCAGAACTAAATAACGCTTGAGTCATTAGTGTGACTTTTATCTTAGTGATTGCAGCTGCCAAAATCCTCCTTCAGTTTTGCAGTTTCCTGCCACAGGGGGTGGGCGGGCTTTTGCTGGATGGAGGCCTGGCCCGACTAACCCAGGGCGGGTAGGGTCAGCTGAACCAATCTCCACTTTCTCCTGTCCCCAGGCTGTACAGAGGGACAAGCTCAGTGTATGTTAAGTCTTGGGGGACAGGAGGTGGTCGAAGTGTCCCTTCTTAGTAAATGCTGCTCGTGGGCCCTGGTGGACACCTCCACACAGCCTCTCTGGAAGCAAAGCATATCTTGACTCTATTTTAAGGCTTCCCTGAAGGAAACAGAGCTCCCCTACTCTGCCCTGAGCCAGAAAAGTAGCTGTGAGAGCTTGCTGAGACCCCTGCTCAGGACAAGTGGAAGGGGCCCAGTGTGCTAGGCTGGGGCCTGGACTTCTGTATCCCCACCCCAGTCCCTTCAGAATGGAATTCAGCCGTGGAGGCAGTAGGTAGAGACCAAGATTAGAGCATCCGTACCCCAGGAGGCTGGTGGAGCCGGGGTGGGCTGAGCTCCTGGATGTAGGAGATAAGGGAGAGTGGAGGCGGTGGGAAAGAGGGGCAGAGGGGGCTAAGAACTGAGGGACCCTGGAGACAGGCCCTGGCTGTGACTCTGGAGGTGGGGGGGGCAGGAAGAAATGAGAGAAGAGAGGAGGTGAGAGAGGGGAAGGCAGGGGAGAAGACAGGGAAAGAGAGAGAGAGATCAAGCTCATTCTCCAGTCTGTCCTTCGCTGGGCCCTCAGCGGTTCTCCGGGACTCTGTTTTTTTATTTTCAGATTCACTCAGACAGAAGAGGCCCTTGCTGATACCCCAGACACCCAGAATGTCCCTTGTGAGCCCTTTCTATCAGATTGCATTGGATCCATGGCTGCAGCCCCAGGGCAGGGGGCGTGTCTGCCCTCAGTCCCCTGTGTCTAGGCTGGAGTCACCTACACAGCCAACTCCCAGATACTATGCAACCATCCAAGTGACTGACAGAGCCATGGGAGTAGAAACCAGCTTCCCCTGAATTCTAGCATCCCCTCACCAAACTGCATTACTTCTTCAAGAATTTTAAAAATGAAAAAAAAAAATCACGTTTCTTGTGCTTTTCTATTAGAAAACAAGGACCCATAAGGAGAGTGGCTTTGGGACATTTATGTCCCGTGCCATCTCAGCTGGACGGGAGCTGGGTGGCATGCAGTTCAAACCCTCTCTGACCTAAGGCTGTGGGAGAGAGAAGGAACCTGCAGGGATCCAGTGTCCCAGGCAGGATTTTACAGGCCCCTTTATGGTTCTATTTGAAGGACATGGCAGAATCTGGCTGGGCCCAAGTGAAGGCCAGTCAGTACCCCAGGCTCCAAAGAACATGTCACCCTGAGCAGCTACAGGGAGCAGAGGGCAGGCGGTGGTCTTGAATGGGCATAGGCTGGCCGGGATGGGGCAAGAAGGTCGCCAACTCCAGTATACAGGGCAGGGCAAAGAGAAAACCTTCACGCTTGCACAGGGCCTGGGAACACCACCTCACTTAGAAACAGTGCCTTTGCAGGCCCACCTACTTCAGTTGAGACGAGGTCACGATAGACGAGGGCACACCCCAAATCCAAAGGACTAGTGTCTTTATGAGGCCAGGGCAATCTGAACACAGGCAGGCACAAAGGGAGATGCCATGTTACAATGAGGCAGAGACTGCCCACTGTATCTTTCTTTTTTAATTAAGTTTTACATCGTATGGGTATTTTGCCTGCATGCATGTCTGCTCACCACATGTGTGCCTGATGTCTGAAGAGCCAGAAGAGGGCATCTGGAACTGGAGCTATAGACAGTTGTGAGCTACTATGTGGGTGTTGGGAATTGAACCTGGGTCTTCTTGAAGAGCAGGGTTACTCTTAACTGCTGCGTCATCTCTCTACCTCAGAGATTTAATTTTTATTATTTTTAAATTATGTGTGTGTGCGTGCCTATGTCTGGGCATGTGCACATGAGTGTAGGTGCCTGCAGAGGCTAGAGGAGTTACAGGGGGTTGTGAGCCACCCAGTGTGGGTGCTGGAGATTGAGCTCAAATTTTCTCAGAGGTGTCTTTAAGCAAAGGATTCCTGGGCATCCTGCAGCTAGAGGCATCAGGAATGATTCACTCAAGGGCACAGCCCTGAACATCTCCATCTTGGTTCAATTCTTTTGTCCTAAGTCAGTCTGCTTGGAGAGGAATGTGAAAGCTCACTCTCCTAATCAGCACTCAGTGGAGGAAGCTGACCTTCCCACCCCTACCCCTACCCTGCCCCCACCCTGCCCCCACCCTGCCAGTGCTGGTTCTGGTACCCTAATCAAAACGAGTGCCTTCAAGGTTGGTCATGGCCACGACTTTTCGTGGCCAGACTTTGTTGCTGTCCCAAAAGCTCACCACGGGCAGTAAGAGCAGTAAAGGAAGAGGACAGAACAGACGGTCCAGCCTAGCATGAATCCTGGCCCTCCCCTCTAAGTGTGTGACCTTGAAACTATTTTCTGTGTGACCTTGAAGCCACCTAAGACCCTACCTCCATCCATCTGAAGGATGTAGAAAAACAAGAGGATCGGAAACCTCTTGCAAGTATTTGTGGGATTCCCCTGGTGATGTGCCCTGCCTGAGAAGGATCTGGGGATGCGGTGGTGAAGTCGGAAGGGGAAGGAAGGACCTTCTGGGTCTGAACTCATTCTCACCGAGTCCCATTCACATGGGCAGCACCTAGTCTCTAAGGACCCTTAAGCTGCAATCAGGCTCAGAGATGGCTTCCCCCTGCTGGCCTGGGGAAGACAGATAGAACACATTCGAGGAACTGAGAGGCCAGGTGTCTACACAGTGGGTGGGGCTGCAAGGTACATGCGGGCACACTATTCCCAAGCGAAGGATAGACCGAAGGTTCCCAGGCTGGGTGCTTCTACTGCCTGTTGCTACGGGGAGGTCTGGAAATCTTGGCAGGGACCTAGTGGGATGTATTAACCATGCCAGTTTCTCTTGACATGTGTGGCCTGGCTGACTCTGGAGACGTTGCCCCTCGCAGAATGACCTATTCCTAGAACTAATAAAGCCCTCTTGTGGGCGCCCACCCTCCATATTCAAACCCACATAAAGCCCATGTCCCTCCACCTTCTCCATGGACTCTCATGGGCTACCAGCTACCTGCCCTGATCCCCCGGGGCACAGATAACCAGTGACTAATCCTCTCTGTACCAGAGCCACTTGACACCTGCCACGCTCCTTACCACCCCTTCCTCTGTGAATCTTCTGCCTCCACACTGGCTCCTAGCTGGTACCTAGACGATGACAGAGCATATGCTTCCGAACCCAGCAACACAGAGTCAGGCGGGGCTGCTGGGGAGGGGCTTGAACTTAGGATGCTCAGGAGACAAGATGGGCAGGTCTGGTGGGGAGTTGCAGTGATTGGAAAGGCATGTCGCCTTCTGGGGAGAGGCCTCCCTCATTTGGGAAACCAAATGCTAAGTGCTTGGCTGAAGTGCAGGGTCAGAGGGAACCAGGATCTTTCTGCCGTTATCAAGAGCGGAACCCCAAAGGCTAGACTCTTGATTCAGAGTCTCAAGCTTGTGGTCTTCTCTCCTTCCCTTCACCCCCTTCTTTCTTCTCCCCTCTTCCTTCTTTTCCTCCTTCTTTCCCTCCCTCCTCCTTCTCCTCCTCCTCCTCCTCCCCTGCTTTCTGTGAGCCAGGGCCTCATGTAACTCAGGCTGGCCTTCAACTGCCTATGTAGCTGAGGATGACCTTGAACTCCTGCCTCCATCTGCCAAGGGCTGGGATTACAGGCATGGACCACCACTCCTGTTTCATACAGTGCTGGGGATCTGATCCAGGGTTTCATGCATGCTAGAAAAACTCTAGCAGCGGTGTTTGCATCCCCAGCCTCGAAGCAGAGAGTTTTCAAAGGCCCGGGCCCCAGCTCTGTTCGCACTGGGAAAGAAGAAGAAAACAGTTCTAGGGTCTAGTCCAGGGCTCAGGAAAGAGAAAAGGAAGACAGGACCTGGGTGGGGTCACACAGGTGTGGAGGGCAGCAGGCCCCACTGGTTGCTGGGGGGATAGAAATGCAGGGTCATTCATCTGTTGGTGACAAGAAGTTGTGAACCCACCCACCCTCCTGGGTCTTCCCCATGTGCGGACAAGATGAACGTCACCACGTTGTGCATGGGAGCAGTAGAGGGTGTTGGTCCCCAGGTTCCAAAGAAGGGAGGGCTCTGCGACTCCATAAGTCGTTAAGCTGCAGGCCCACCTGCTCCAGAGCAGACCATCCCCCACTGCTGCAGGAGGCTGCTGACACCCAGGCCCACCTGCTGGAAGACACTGGAGCTGCTTGGAATGGGAATATCTGGAAGTTCACAGTTTACTGGGAGGTGTCAGCCTCCACACATCATTACCCAGAGCTTGCAGAGGCAGCTGCGAACTCTGGGAGCCCCCTTCTCACCTCCATTAGCAGATTGCTTGGGGAAAAGAAAAAAACAACCAGTGATATTCAGCACTTAGATTTGGGCTCCTGCTACCAGGCCTGTGGAGCCAGCTGGGTTTCCTCTGCTCTAAAGGGGTCTGGCTCCTACTATTTTTGGGGTGAAGCAAGCCAAAGTAAAGGGTCCCCAGTAACTGAGGCAACCCCAAGGGGTCATAGAAGCATGTGGATTGGGGCCACCTGTGGGCAAAGGGAGATATGGAGCCTGTGAGAAGTGCATGCATGACATTTTGTGATGCTGAAAACAGAAGACAATCAGGTTGGAGATGGTGATAGGAGGAGGTCAGAGTGCCACAGCCATTTGATTCCATCACAATCATTAGCTTCTACTGATAGGTGGCAGCTGTGGGCCAAGCTGATGCCTCTGAGGTGCAGGTTCAGTAGAACACATACTGTAATCTATTAGTAATGTCTGCCCTGGGAACGGGAGGGGAAGGCGGCCTCTGGAGGGTTTGCTGTCCTCAAGTTTCAGACAAATGGTTTAGAATTAAGATGGGGAAGATCACTGTCACCTTCCAGAACATCTCTTCTTAAGTGTCTTGAACTCTCCTGTTCTGGAAAATTTCTTCAGAACTTTCTCATATCTCTAGTAACTTCTAGAACAGGAGAAGCCAGGATGTTGATGTGGACTCTAAGTCATGTTTCTAGCAACCAGGACAGACCTCTATCAAGATCTGTGAAATAGGGGGCTGGAGAGATAGCTCAGTGGTTAAGAGCACTGGGTGCTCTTCCAGAGGTCCTGAGTTCGGTTCCCAGCAACCACGTGGTGGCTCACAACCACCTATAGTGGGATCTGATGCCCTCTTGTGGCGAAAGGTGTACATGCAGCTAGCGTACTTGTATACATAAAATAAATAATTAAAAAAAGACTAACTTAAAAAAAGATCTATGAAATAACTGGCTCTGAGAGGAAAGCAGGACAAAGTGAAGGAGAAGGGTATTCTAGGAACAGGGGGAGAGAAAGGGTAAGAGGAAGTGAGCCTGGGAGACAGGGGAGGGCTCCCAGCAAGGACTTTACACGAAGGTCAGCCCCTGTTCTCCTCTAGGCCACCTTCAGTGTCTTGTCCCTCTCTTCCTCCCGTTTCTGGCATCTCTCTGCACTGGGTGCTCGGGCAGAGCCCATCCCTTTGTTCCATAAGAGGGGCCCTAAGAGGAGCCTCATGCATCTGGGGCTCAGATACGGACCTGGCATCTTAGCAGGGCTCAGAGCACCTGGGTCTCAGTCCCCATGGGTTGCCTGCTGCCACTCAGGCTTGGGCTCTCCCTCGCTCAGATCCAGGCCCTGTTCTCTGTAGCGCGTGACACTTGCCCATCAGAGCTCTGAGACTTTGCCTCAGTATATAGGGAGTTGTCTTCACTTTCCTAGAGCCAAATGCAGCGCAGGGAGCAGCTTTTTAAATTTCTTGTAGCCCACCACACTAGGCGAGGGAGTATGTCAGAGTCAGCAATGAGCCAGGTGCTATGCAGACTGGGCACAGTAGAACCAGCCTGACATGATGGCTTTACTTTCTCCTATTTCTCATTTTCCTGTTGGAAGGTTTGGCGAAGGTTCTAAGAAGGCAAGAGCAGAGCTGCCCGGCCCACAGCCCCCATGCCAGCTTCATCCCACGCAGTGGGCTGCTGTGTGTCCTTGGCCTTTTCTTTTTAAGCATTCTTTTTTATTTTATTTTTCAGAGCTGAGGACCGAACCCAAGGTCTTGCACTTGCTAGGCAAGCGCTCTACCACTGAGCTAAATCCCCAACCCTTCTTTTTTATTCTTTGCATATGAATGGTTTGCCTGCATGTATGCATGTGTATCACATGAGTGCAATGCCTGCAGAGGCCAGAGGAGGGCATCAGATCCCCGGGAACTGGAGTTATAGATGGTTCTGGGCCACCCTGCTTTAACTGCTCTTAACCACTGAATCATCTCTCCAGTGCTGTATGATTGGTTTCCCCCTTTGATAAAGGGTCTCACTCTGTAGCCCTGGCTGGCCTGGAACTTGCTATGTAGACCAGGCTGACCTTGAATTCACAGAAATTTGTTGACCTCTGCCTTCCAAGTGCATGAGCCAGCCTTCCTTCGCTTTCTTAAAGGACTGGCTTGTGCTTCTTTCTGTCACTGCCAGCATGCCCTCCTAACTGCCATGGAGGAGCACACTGACCCTCCCTCTTCCCCTTACATATTCACTCACTCATGTGTT
>CABHPP010128337.1:0-20786 GCA_902168425.1 Peromyscus attwateri | reverse complement strand
GGAAAGATGATACACGTAAAATACAGCTCACTTCAGTAATACCTCATGTACAGTATTCCAATAAGTGTGGCAGCCAAACTGGAACCGAGTCTCCCCATAATGCAGCACCGACTTAACCGAGAAAGCAAATCAGCAGGCAGAGAAGGTAGAAAATACAAAAGCTGAACCAAACGCTGCTGAGACTCTGCAGGAAGAACCACCACAGCGCCTTCTTGTGGATCTAGTGGGGAGGTAAATATGAAATTCAACTATAAAAGACACACAAACCACAGATTAAATTATTAAAGCACCTTGATGACTTCCAATGAATTCAAGGCTGACAAATGATGTTAAATTTCAATTTTAACAATTACATACCAAATTTTCTTATCACGAATGGCTTACTAAGCTATTTAAGTAAAATACTGAACATAATCATTTCTGACACTATTAACTTTACAACATCCAACAGTCTTCATAGAAACAGATTTTTTTTTTAAATAAAAAAATTTTGATGGTGATGAAAACAGGCTGGAGAGAGGGCTCAGAGGTGCAGAGCATGTTGCTAGTGAGGACCAGATCAGGTGGCCCACAACTGCCTCTCACTCCAGCTCCAGGGAGATCTGATACCGCTGACCTCCAAGAGCACTGTACCCACATGCATAAACCCACATACAGACACATAATTTAAAATATATTTTTTTTGAATCTTTAAAATAAAGTCCAGATAGGCAAAGCTATAAACAGAATATACACTAACTGTTGTCAAGAGCTGGAGTAAAGAAAGACTAGGAGATGACTAATAAAAACACAGTTTCTTTTGGGAGTGATGAAAACGTTCTAGAATTATGTAGCAGTAATAATGGTACCACCTTAGGAATATACTTAAGAATCATTGAATTGTACAACATTACAAAATGATAAAATTTACAGCATGTGATTTATATCAATAAATCAATAAATGTAAGTCATATATACTTTACAAATATAAATGCCAATAAGCTTTTATTAGTATTTTTCTTCAAAATACTAAGCAGTAAGTCAGTTCTAGAGATGAATAGAATATTGATATTGGAGTCATCAAAGATACTCATGATGATTAACACAAGAACTATCTTGCCAGCAAAGCATCAAAAGAATTTTCAAAGTACCTTTTCAGTTAAATTTATGAATTGTTTTAAAGATAACTTAAGAATGAAAACAGTCAAGTTGGGCATGGAGGGACGTGTACTCGAAGTAAAAACAAGAAGATCTCAAGTTTGAGGGGCTTGAACTTCATTGTGAGACCCTGTCCCAAATGAACACACCTTCCAAAACAACAACAAAAACAGGTACGGAGAATATAAAAGGTAAAAACTATTCCAAAATACTTAAAATGAATTTAGTATTTTGTTTGAGCAATTTAACCTAATGTGAACCAAAAGAAAGGCAAATCATAGAACTCCCTTTTAACATTCCATTTCCTTGTTAGAACAGATGTAGGCCAACCTCCACCACTAAACACTCACTCACCATAAATTCGTAGAGCAGCAGCTTGTAAGCTTTTCAGTAGGTCCTTATTTGCTTGTGCTGCAGCAGTATGAATGATATCAATCAGTTGTGTGGACAGCTCAGGGTTTCGGGAGCCAAGGTGAGAAAGCTGCAATGGGAGGCCAGCCAGCCAACGGGATAGCACTCTGCTTCGGTACCTTAGGAAGGCCAAGGAAGAACAGGATAAATGTTAATTTACAAGCATGAGCTATTACTAAAACCAAAACCAATCCTTTTTTCTATTTAAATAGAACAAAAGTAGTGATATACAAATAACACATTTTCTTATTTAAGCATTTGAAAGCAGGTAGGATACTGGCATCCCTTTTGTAGCAGGGGCAGTTTTGCCCACTAAATTATATAATTTCTAAATGAAAATGGACACCAGTGAGGTCTATGTGAGTTGTTTATCCTGTGTTAGCTACCATAAAATATATGAAACAATAAACTGACGCCTTTAGTATGTTGCCACCTACAAAACAACTTCAGCCTTGCATTATCTTAGTCTGTTAAGATATGGGTATAGTTTTCTAGCACTATGAAGAATTCTTGTTGATAAAATTTTATACCATTTCTTGAATTCAACAAATAGACTTTAAAGACTTAATTATACTGATGTACACAAACTACAAAACAACTCAGCAAGAGACTAAGGGAAAATAAAAAAATCTTTACCTCAATCTGTAAGACCTCAGTTCTTCTTTCTGATAGATTTTACTGAAAAATTTGATTAACAAAGTCCTAACTGGAAGAAGCAGGCCTCTCTGCTGATACAGCGTATACACTGCCTTAATGAGATTCTCTGTAGCCTCTGAGAAGAGAAAGAAAACAACTGCATAGGACAGACACTCCTTCCACACAGTACTTCTTTGTTCCTGGGCAAAGCTGTCTTAGGCATAAACTGATGCTTATCATATATAGCAACAGTGTGACATACAAAAGTCAAAGCAACCAGAGATTACATTATCACCTTTCTTAGGAACAAACCTAGGATGACAAAAACCAAGGTATTAGAAAGGATGAAAAAGGAAAGCTCTGATTTGAATGGGGAAAAAAATTAGTAAGTCACTTCAAAAAACTAACTTAATTTCAAGCTAAACAGAGGAGGAGTAAGCACATCCAGGCAGACATCTTTACCAGTTTGCTTCAGCACAGCCCCAGCCCAGGAAAGCAGCACTTTAAGACCACAGTCCCAGTGCTCAAGCAGACTGCTTTGTAAACACTTAGGCTTGCAATGGCTTGAATGTAAGCAGCGTAACCACATGGAGTGATGGCACTCACTATTTATGCCAGACCCAGAGCGCCTCTCCTGCACCACCTACCTCTGTTTGGTTGCATCTGTATCAGCCTCCAGGAGACTCCAAGCAATCTGTTCAGCTGTTTACTGTTCAGCCTAGCACCACCTTTAAGGGTCTCCGTCACAAATTTCCTTATCGTTTCTATCCAACTGGAATCATTCTGCAAAGTTGAGGCATTTGCCAGCGAGACCATGATATCAGACAGCGTTAAATTCAGTAAAAGATGATCTACATTATTGGAGAGAACCGTGCAATGCTTGATGCTAAAAACAAAACACACACACACACAGATCTATAAACCACACCTGCTTGTGAACACTTAAAATAGTCCTAACATGGATAAAAGGGTTTTTTTTTTTCTTGTAGAATTTACAATTTCCAAGAAGACAGAGTACAGGGCAACTTTAGGCCATAGTTCTATAAATAAAACTACCCTGTGGAATCAAGGTTATATTAAAAAAAAAAAATTAGAGCATCTATGGCTCTGGTCATTATTGAGCTACTACTACAAGAAGAGCAAATGGTGATACCTAACACTGCACTGGAATCTTAAGACTTTCTACAAGGCTTGATAAGACCTGAAAATCCTAACTCCAAGATATTTTTAAAGCCAGTACTTGTATTTAGTGGAACATTACAGTAATACTGATCTGTTTTAAAAGAACCACTAATTTCTCATCATAATTTGTTCGTGCAGGAAATAAGAGAACTGCAGGGTGTGATGGCATTATGCCTCTAATTCCAATACTTGGGAGGCAGAAACAGCCCAATCTCTTGAGTTCAAGGGCAGCGTGGTCTACATAGGGAGTTCTTGGATCAGTCAGGGCTACATAGTGAAATCCTGTCTCAAAAATAAACAAACATTAAAAATTGTGCACACCTTTAATCCCAGCACTTGGGAGGCAGAGGCAGGTGGATCTCTGTGAGTTCAAGGCCAGCCTGGTCTACAGAGTGAGTTACAGGACAGCCAGGACTGTTTTAGACTGTTTTACAGAGAAAACCTGTATCAAAAAACCAAAAAGTAAAAAGAAAACTCATCCAGGTGAGCAATCATCCAATTTTATAATGCATCTATTAAAATACTAAAATCATTTCATTTCTTTTAGCCAAGTAAAACAATTCCTTCTAAAGCGTCAAAGAAATTACAAAATATCTCAAGCAGAGTATCCTAATAAAAATAAGCTGCAACTCAGAATATATTCATCTCAGATTACTTAATAGTAGAGGCAACTCTGTTTAGAAAAACATTAGCCATAGTCATAAGTATCTCAAAATAACCTAAATAAATAAAGGAAAGGACAGCCCTAGGTAAGGCTTGAGCAAAGGCATGTAGTGAATTACCATACATATCCAAGTACAGAAATTAAGTCTGGTACTACTGAGCATCAAATGTAAGGCTGGACATGACAAGCTTGAAAGGGGAAAATGGTACCAAGTGACAATGAGTCAGTGGCTAAAGACATCAAAACAAATTCTGCAGACAAAGAAGGAACAATAGCTACTTGCTTCTTTTAGACTACATGGGTACAAAAGGAAACTGAGTGTTACAGACTATTATCAAAGAAAAGGCTGTGTGGCTACTTAAGCAATTTAGGCGAGCCATGCCAGGAATGACAAGAAGAGTCGATGTTGGAACAGACTAAGAAGGCACTGAGGAAAAATAAAAGTATCTGGATTTGAAATTTGTTTAAATGTATGTATATGAGTTTGGAGACTTTGGAGGAGTCACGAATTTAAGGCCTGGTGACTTAAGAGAGCTGAAGAAAAACAGAGACCCAGACTAAGGTCTTGTTTTGGTATGCTGAATTTAAACATGGCATAAGCCCACAGAGAGATGGCCAATGGACAACTCAAAACACAAGTCTGACACTGAAAGACATCTCAGAGAGTTTAGAAAGTACCAATTTAAATACTCCCAAGGAAGCTGAGGAAAAAAAAATCATTTTTACCTTATGTAGTCAAACCTCTACTAAAAATGTGAAATTTCATTATTAGGAAAGAATGAAACCTTGAACACTTACTATACATAAGTTTCTCTCACAAAGCCTAATTACTATCTAGAACAATGGTTCTCAACCTTCCTAATACTGAGACCCTAATACTGAGTTCCTCATGCTGTGGTGACCCCACCCAACCATAAAATTATTTCAATGCTACTTCATAACTATAATTTTGCTACTGTCAATCTGTGTTTTCCGATGGTCTTAGGTGACCCCTATGAAAGGGTCATTTGACCCTTAAAAGGAGTCTTGAACCACTGATCTAGAAGGTCTTAATGGATATTTGCAATTTAGAAGCGTTAATTCTGTTCCTCTAGTTATTTACACAGAAAGTTTTAAAACTGAATATACAAGAGCTGGGCGTGGTGGTGTACACCTTCAATCCCACACTTGGGAGGAAGACACAGGATGATCTCTGACTTTAAAGCCTACCTATAGAGTGAGTTACAGGACAGCCAGAGAGAAACCCTTTCTTGAAAAACACCTATTGAAATATCACTATAAAACTACAAAAAACAGGCTGGAGAGATGGCTCAGAGGTTAAGAACACTGGCTGCTCTTCCAGAGGGCCTGAGTTCAATTCCCAGCAACCACATGGTGGCTCACAACCATCTATAATGAGATCTGGTGCCCTCTTCTGGTGTGTAGGCATACATGTCAGAACACTGTATACATAATAAATAATCTTTTTTTAAAAAGCTATAAGAAACTGAAGAATAAAGAGAGAAAGAAAAATTGCAAGGGTGTTGGGAAAAAAAGCCAGGTATGGCGGCACATACCTGCAATCCTAGCACATAGAAGACAAAGGCGGGTGTACTGTCTAGTTTGATGTCAACCTGGCACAAGTTAAGAGTGACAAGGAGCAGAGGGAACCTCAACTGAGAAAATGCCTCCATAAGACTGGACTGTACGCAAGCCTGTATGGCATTTTCTTAATTAGTAATGGATGTGAAAGAGCCCAGACCATTGTGGGTGGGGTCATCCCTGGGTTGATAGCCCTGGGTTCTGTCATGGGGGAGCAAAACAGGTAAAGCAACACTCATCCACAGCCTCTGTATCAGCTCCTACCTCCAAGTTCCAGCCCTGCTTGAGTTCCTGGCCTTCGGTGATGGACTACAATGTGGAAGTACAAGACAAAAAAACTCTTTCCTCCCCAACTTGCTTTTGGTCATGGTGTTTAGTCATAACAATAGTAACCCTAACTAGGATAGCAGAACAATCAGTAGTCCAAGGCTATTCTTAGCTACACAGTAAATTAGAGTCTAGGCTTGACTATATAAGACCATGTCTCAAAGAGAAACAAACAAAAGTAACATTTAAATTGAGTCAACTCAAGATGACTTCCTAACAGCAATGGAAACTAGGAGACCGTAAAGTGTTACTGTGCACATGCATAAGGAAACCTAGAACCTTACACTCCTGAAACCATTCTTCAGAAATGGAGGCCAAGGAGATGGTTCAGTGGGTAAGAAGATTCCAATCCCCAGAACCCATGCATAAATCCAAGTATGTAATGCAACTGCCTATAACTCTAGCACAGTGATAAAATGGAGACGGAGGACCATTGGGGCTTGCTGACCACCATCCTACCTCCACATTCCTTTAGAGACCCGATCACGGCCTTAAGTGTCCGCTTAAGATCTTGGAATATGTTCATGACTACATTTAGACTTGGATTTGGCAGATAATTTCATAAAAATTAACCAAGTGAACCTATGAATTTGAGGCGAATAAGGTAAAAAATAAGGTAGAGCATGACCTCTTGAATTGCCTCAGGATCATACACCTGCACACACGAGTATGTAGATAACACACACACACCCTCAAAATAGAGAAATGGTACATTTATTTAAAAAAAAAAAAAAAAAAAAAAAAAAAAGGAAGAGAGAGCGCGCTCCAGAGAGCTCTCCAGAGATTAAAAGCACTGTTCTTCCAGAGAACCTGGGTTCAATTCCCAGCACCCACATGGTTGCTGTGGATGTTCTGTATGGCAAATGTGTTGCTAATAAAACACTGATTGGCCAGTGGCTAGGCAGGAAGTAGGCGGGACTAACAGAAAGAATTAAAAGAGCAGGAAGGCAGAAGGAGTCACTGCCTGCCAGCCAGCAACCGCCAGGACAAGCAGCATGTAAAGATGCCGGTAAGCCACGAGCCATGTGGCAAGGTATAGATTTATGGAAATGGATAACTTAAGATATAAGGACAGTTAGCAAGAAGCCTGCCACGGCCATACAGTTTATAAGCAATAGAAGTCTCTGTGTTTCCTTGGTTGGGTCTGAGCGGCTGTGGGACTGGCAGGTGAAAGAGATTTATCCTGACCGTGGGCCAGGCAGGAAAACTCTAGCCACACATGGTGGTTCACAACAACCTGTAACTCCAGACCCAGGGGATCCAACACCTTCTGGCCTCTGTGGGCACTGAATGTACATGGTGCACAGATACATGTGCAGGCAAAACACCCATTCACATAAAAATAAATGAATAAATGATTCTAAATGATCCCAGATGTAATGACAGAAACTTTAAAAAGAGAACAAAAAGCTAGAAAACTTAAGCTTCAAATTCAGTGAAAGATGGAAGATACCCAAAATTCCAATTTTGAATTGAAAGCACAAATTTAAACATTAGCAACAATGTCCTTTGTTTGCCTCAAATTCGTAGGTTCACTTGGTTCATCTTTATGAAATTATCTGCCAAATCCAAGTCTAAAATGGCCTTGAACATATTCCAAGATCCTAAGCAGACACTTAAGACCATGAACATATAATCCTACATTACTGTTTCTCACTTCACCATATGTACCCATGTTAAAGTTTACTAATGAAAAAGTTAAAAGTAATGATAAACTGTAAAATGAAATCATATTCATTCCAGGCAAGACCACACAGAATGACATTACACAGAAAAGCAAGCAATTTAAAACTCATGAACTGAGGGCTGGAGAGATGTTCAATGGCTAAGAACACTTGCAGTTCTAGCAGAGGACAATGGATTTGGTTTCCAGCACATGGTTGCTCACAACCCTCGGAACCAGTTCCCAGGAATCTGACACTCTTCTGACCACCATGGGGGTCTCACACACACACACACACACACACACACACACACACATATACATACACACACATACACACGGATACACATGCACACACCTACTTATATGTAAGCAAAATACTCATAAAATAAAAATAAACCTTTTAAAAATCTGTTATATGCCGGGCAGTGGTGGCACAAGCCTTTTATCCCAGCACTCAGGAGGCAGAGGCAGGCTGATCTCGCTGAGTTCAAGGCCAGCCTAGGCTGCAGAGTGAGTTCCAGGAAAGGCTCCAAAACTACACAGAGAAACCCTGTCTCAACTCCCTCCCCCCAAAAAGGTGGGGGGGAACCTATTAATAAATTTGTTTCTTTCTGAAACTCTCCATTTAATATTTCCAACAGCACATTAATTAAAATAATGTAAGCATGACTATTGAATATCTAGTAAAACTTTAGCCTCTTCCTTATGCTCTTTCAGATGATATGGAGGGCATATGTGTGTAGTGTTATATACGTGTGTGATGTGTGCATGTCTGCAGGTACCCATACAAATATAACATGGAGGCCCATGGACAACAACAGGTATCTTTCCTTGATGGTGTTTTGGTTTTTTTGTTTGTTTGTTTTGTTTTTTGGTTTTTGTTTTTTATTTGCTTATATTGTGGATGTATGTGGGCATACAGGTGCCACATTTGTGGATGTCAGAGGACAACTTGGAGGAGTCTAGTCTCTTCTACCATTTAGGTCCTGGCATTAACACAGGCAGTCAGGCAGTCAGGTAAGTGCCTTTACCCACTGACCCACTTCTGTCTCTGTCTAACCCCTATACCTTTCTTTTTGAGGTAGGATCTTTCACTGAACCTAAAAACTCATGAAATCAGCTCCAACTAGACTCTGATGTACTTGCTTAGGATCAACAATAAAATCATCTAGAAAGCCAAGAGTGTGCCCTAAAATACTTTTTCTCAGCTAAAATACCCCATTTATAGTAAGAGGCAAGTACTTGGCGAATCCATGAAAAACTCATACAATCAATAACCTCATCAATTATGAGCACCCTGAACCTTGCTCAAAGAGCCTCAGTGTTTCTCCACCTCTCTCTGATATATTCAAGCAAGTTTTGACAGATTTAAGTTCCCTTTCAAGTGTCTGCTCATTTGGGGCAATTACAATTTTACTATTCCATCTTGTACTAGCTTGTCAAGTTTTATTACATAGCCTATTTTCACACCTGCTCTCATTTGAAGTCGACCTTAATTATTATTAAACTCCATCCTCTATGACCCTTTCTGATTTTCTTCAGGATAATACAGCTTCATTATCAGTTTCCTGATGGACACATGAGAACAATTAGAAGAACTTTAATAAGCTAGCTGCCTCAGCAATTTTTATTCAATTCCTATTTATGTAGTCTGACATACCTATGGCAAAAATCTATACAGAATTACAGAAACAAGCAGACTGCTAGTCCTGAGGCTTAAAGTGATTTGTTCAAGATAAGTCTTCCTTTGCTAGTTTTCATTTTCATGAAGATTTAGATACGAATGCCTCACAGTATAGAAAGTTGCATGTTATGGCTATCCTCTAATAATTTTAGGATACAAAGCATATTATTCCCACACAGTAGAAAACAACTGTAATACCTTTTATTTGTCTCTTTCTTTCGTTGCTTGGTTATTTCTTTTAAGGCATATGGAAAATGGCTCATAAAATGATGTTTGAAATCAGTAAGGTAATTCTTTCGAAGCCATGACTCCTATTGAAATAAAGGTTCAGATTAGAAAAAACACAAGACAAAATGTAAAGACTAAAACTTAGGCAGAAATTTGACAATGTCAATACTTAACTATTAATAATATCCCATTGTAAGACTACTTCTGCTAATGCTGTAGTACATAAATAAAATTTAAAATCAAACACAGCATCCAATTTTTATTCACAAGTAAATGAGATTTAAGAAAAATCCCTAATTTTAACCATTAATTTTTTTTTTTGGTTTTTGTTTGTTTGTTTGTTTTTCGAGACAGGGTTTCTCTGTGTAGCTTTGGAGCCTGTCCTGGAACTCTGTAGCCCAGGCTGGCCTCGAACTCACAGAGATCCGCCTGCCTCTGCCTCCCGAGTGCTGGGATTAAAGGCGTGCGCCACCACCGCCTGGCCTAACCATTAATTTAATATTTCTTAAGCACGTCTTCTACTTTATGCTCTCTATAAGACCATTCCCCAGTGTTTCTACTTGCTCCTTAAGTTACATTTTAAAATACCTTATTATCTTCAGAGTACTTCCTGAACTCTGTGCTCCTCACCACCCATTTCCATGTATGCCTTTTTTGCCATGTACGCTTTTAACATCCTACTTCAGACTTTATTCCTAGTATTGACATTCTATGCCATTTACCATCAATGCCACCAGAAGGTATGCACCATTAACAAGCACCTTATTAATAATGCTCACACCTTTGTCTCCCAAGTTCAGAATAGTACAATACTGAAGACTTCTGAAATATCATAATTATTCCTTATATATGCTATCTAATACAGTAGTCATCTCTCACATTGAGCTATCAAGTACTTAAACTATAGCTAGTATTCATCCATAAGCACCAAGGGCAAAAAAATAAAAAATAAAAAAGTGACCGATATAACTGAGGAATTATATGCTGTAGAGTATGTGCAAGTGTATGTAGGGGTCAGAGGTCATTCTCAAGTGCTGTTCCTCAGGAGCTATTTTTGTTTTTTAAAACAAGGTCTCTCATTGGTCTAGAGCTCACCAATAGGCTAGGTGGCTAGCTGGCAACCCCAGGAATCCACCTGTCTCTCCTGCCCCAGTAATGGGATTCTAAGTGCATGTGTCATCACAATGCCCAGCGTTTACCATAAAACTCAGATCACCATGCCTAACCAGCAAGCACTTTATCCACTGAGCTCTTTCCCCAGCCCTGGAATTATTTTTAAGACCAGTTTTCACTACATAACCCAGGCTGGCCTAGAACTTGAAATCTTCCTGCCTTCATCTCTTGAATGCTGGGTGAAGTGACTAGTTTTAAAGTCAACTTAACACAAGCTGTAATAATCTAAAAGGAAACCTCAATTTAAAAAATGCCTCCATAGGCAAGCTTGCAGGATATCTTCTTAATTAGTAGTTCATAGGAGAGGGCCCAGCCCTTTATGGATGGTGCCACTCCTCAGTAGGTGGCCCTTAGTTCTAATAAGAAAGCAGGCTTAGCAAGAAATAAGGAGCAAGCCAGGAAACAGTACTCCTCCAGAGCTTCTCTATCAGCTCCTGCCTTCAGGTTCCTGCCCTGTTGGAGTTCCTATCCTGAATTCCTCCAATGAACAGTCAGAACTGTAAGCAAAATAAACCCTCTCCTCCCCAACTTGCTTTTGGTGATGGTATTTCATCACAGCAATAAATATCCTCAGAAACTGGGACTACAAGCATATCCCACCATACTTGGCTTGAATTTAAATTGTAATGAACCTAATCAGGTGAGTATATATATACATGGGAAAAAATGTCTGTTTGGTTTCAAATTCTTTTATGAAATAATGATGATAAAACAGGAAATAGAAGTAAAGCAAGCATTAAGATATAAATCTAAGACACAAAACATTTATAGTGATTATAACAGTTCCTAACACTATCAATGCAGGACCCTAAAAGAAAAAATATGTTAAATCATGTTCTCACTTGCATTCTTAAAACTAGGTACACATTAAAGACATACACATGAGAAATAAACAACCCCAGTAAGGATTCACATCCTCAAATGCTATACTATGATGCAATGTACTCTGAGGTTTCTTTTGGAGCAAAGACCAAAGCTTCAAATTATCTTTTAAAATATTTGAACACAAATGAAATTTCTCAATTGTGTTGTAAATACTAGCAAATCAAATTGTTGTGGGATATTTGTTTACACTGTGTGAAGATGTGTCTATGTTTTGCCTTACCTGACTAAAGCACCTGAATGGTTTAATAAAGAGTTGAATGGCCAATAGCTAGGCAGGAGAGAATAGGCGGGACTTCTGGGCAGAGAGAGGAACTCAGCGTTAGAATCTGGCACTGCAGAAGACACCAGGGATACACTAAGGAAGTCGGATGTATAGAATGGAGGAGAGGTAACGAGCCACATGGCAAAACGTAGATTAATAGAAACTGGTTAATTTAAGTTGTAAGAGCTAGAAACAAGCCTAAGCTAAGGCCAAGCTTTCATAATTAATAAGTTTTTGTGTCATTACTGGGGAGCTGGCAGTCCCAAAAAGAAAGTCTGACAAGACCACCTACACCAAATGCATGAAAAGGTTCCAGTAGTCCTAAGCAAGCGGCACTTCTAAGACTACATTGACCCTAGATGTCAATTCATCAATAGAAAAATCTACAATTACGAAAATAAAAAACTTGCAATTCAGCCCATGTCTGTGATTTGTGCTCAAAAGAATGTCATTTCCTTCTTCCTAAAGATTAAGCCATTATACAGGTCACCCAATATTCTCTCTATTATTCTACCAGTAAAGTAAGTAGGAAAGGAACAGTGGGATGGTAAAACACATTAAATTTCCTTTTGATGTCACAATGCAGACAAAATTTTACATTTGCTTATAATAGCTCTTTTTTTACCAAATTATTACAGTCTAGTATAGATAGCAAGGTGTTTTTAGATATCTGGGGGCTGAGAATAGCTCAGTTAGTACAGCAAAGTTTCTGGGTTCCATCTTTAATACTGTAAATATGTGTGACTATGCATTATGTATGTATATATTATTCCAATATAAATTCACCACCCCCTCATAAGATTTTTGCTTTAATTACATGTACACGTAGGCATCTGTGTGTGAATCTATACACAAGTGTAGGTGCCCATGAGGTTAAAGGCATTAAATTTCCTAGAGCTAGAGTTATAGGCATCTGGAGTGGAATTGTGACCTATCCACCATAGGCAAAGGCTATAACCAAACTAATGGCCTCAGCACTATACACTCAAAGGGCTGGAGAAATGGCTCAGTGGTTAGGAACCTGGATTTAGTTCCCAGCACCCACATGGGAGTTCACAACAACGTGGAACTTCGGTTACAGGGAATCCAAAGTCCTCTCCAGGCCTCTGCAGGTATCAGATGCACACATGTGATGCATCCATACCTATGTAGGTGAACACTTATACACGTAAAATAAAATAAATAAATAAATATTAAAGAGGAAGCAAAGAGCAGTAATCATTTTGAACCACTGAACCATCTCTCTGGCCCTACTCATACCAGTTTTATACAGAATCTCAATATAGTGTTCTAGTCTTCAACAGTCTATGTCTTAAAAACTTAAGGATCCCATATAAATGAAATGCTACTAGATAACCCTGTAATGATAAAAGTTATAAAGCATACTATTTTAAATATCCATTAAATTTCAAGACCGGAAACTAGCACAAGTAGTAAATTTGCAGATTGTGTATTTTGTCTCCTGTTCTAAATACAAATACTACAAAAGCATTTAAAGTGGAGAAATACTAGTCCATATTAAGTATCATAATCTCTATTTCTCTCAGTCAGATGAAAATCCTGACTTGCTGAGTTTTATCCTAATAAACCCATTTTAAGTAGAAAATATCTTAAATTCAAATGCATTTTAATAGACCTAATTAAGCAAATATCAAAATTTGGCCTAGCCTACCTTAAATATATTCAGTACACTTTATTATTAGCCTATAGTTAAACAATAGTATCTGATACAAAGGCTGTCTTATAATGAAGTAGTAATGCCTCACAGAATGTATTCAACAGCACAAAAGTAAAAAGCATTTCATTGTGCAGCTAAGTTTTAATACCATTCTACATAAAAAATTTTCAAGTCATATAACTTTAAATCAAGAATTGCTATAGAGCTGGGTGGTAGTGTCGTCGGCGCACACCTTTAATCCCAGCACTCGGGAGGCAGAGGCAGGTGGATCTCTGTGAGTTCGAAGCCAGCCTGGTCTACAGAGTGAGATCCAGGACAGGCTCCAAAGCTACAGAGAAACCCTGTCTCGAAAAACCAAAAAGAAATGCTATAGATCCATTAAAATTACAAATATAGATTTTTCTAAGCTCTATACATTACTGTGAGCCTATACCACAAAATGTCATTAAGAACTAAGCTTTGCTTCCTAGTGTAACACACTATACTTTTCCCTATTAGTTTGTTGCTAATATACTTTGGAGCTCAAAAGTATAATCAATAAGATGTCATCCTAGTTGTAAAAGCAATTTAAAAACATCCCTGCAGATAGTGATGGACTAGCAATAATAGAACAAGCCCTTTAAGCACATTTTAGCACAAATCCATAATGCTTTTCAAAATTACTCTTTATCCTTAGTTTTACCTCACACAGCATAATGGCTCATTCTCATCTTTAGCTCAAACGAAAGACTAAAATGAAAAAAAAAAACAAAAACAAAAAAAAACAAACCATGCCTTCTCAGTGTTGCATGTGTATACAGGCAACTTGAAAAGACTCACATGGGTCTAACCAAGTCTTTGTGAGAGGTCTTCTGTAGAAGAGATGCCTCCCACTCTACAGCAGTGCTCCTGAAGCTGCCTGTGAGTGCTAGCATGATAACTTAGCAAACCTGACCTCACAGCTTTGTCCCCCTACTTGCACTACATATAGCATATCCATTGCCATCACTATGACTTCAGTACAATCTTCCACTGCTGAGTTTGAGAACACAACAACAGGAACCACTTAATAAGCAACTGTTCAATCCCATAAGAAACCTTCCAAATGTTCTTAATTAGTTTGCCATAAGCAACGCTGGTTTTGTGTTGCTATTTGTTTCTTTATTTATTTTCAGAGAGAGTATCACTATACCTGGACCTCATCATATAGACCAAGTTGACCTTGAACTCAAAGATATGTCTCCAAAGTGCTAAGATTAAAAGTAACACCACAATATCTGGCCTATGAGCAATACATTTTAGTATTACTGTGAAATCATTTCTAATAAAACCAAATACAAATGAGAAATTTGTCATGCATTTCACTGAAAAAATTATATCCAGCTAATAACCTCACAAAAAACAATTTTATGTTATGCACTTCACTGAAAAATATTAAAATCTAGTTAAGAACTTTGCAGAAACTATTTTGATTTGTGCTTTTATGCAAAAAAAAAAAAAAAAGGAAACAAGTTTACAATTAAATTATGGGTAGTCTTTGGAGAATCCACATCCAATCTGTAGTAGCTGATTTCTAATCTCAATTATGATAAAAGGCATTACTAATAAAACAATAAAGAACCCATTAGTTCTCACCAATGTATGGGTTTCATCCTGCTGCTTCGAGAGTTTCCACAGCAGGGAAATGACATTCAGGACTTGCTGCATAACCTGTAGAGGCTCTCGCTCTATACCATTTCCAACAGAAGCAGCTAGCTGTGGAGGCAAAGCTTCAATCCAGCACTCAATTAGCAACGGAATTATTATCTCAATGAATCCTTTCAGATTTTCAGGGGATGACAGGTCTTCATCCACAGCACCTAGTGCTCCCAAGTACCTAATAGGGAAAGGTAAGAATAAAAAACCTTAATGATTTCATAATGTGCTGTTCACTGCTTAATTTAAATATAAAATACAATAAAACGAAGCACCATAAACTATCAATTACATTGATCAAAACTGGTAAGAAAAACAAAATACTAAAACAGCAAAGCCAACAGAAATTTTTAAGTTTTACTTCTAATTAGGCTTTGGCTACAAATGAAGACATACTTTTAAATGACTCCTGACATTGGGAGCCATCTAATCAACTCATCGTGAATAACTACATAAAAATTATGAAAGACAAGTATTATGTCTTCCCACCATTAGCCAGTAATGGTCAACAGTTAAAATTTAATATAGGAAAACTGAGTGTGGACATAACTGAAATCCTTACCGTAGCCTGAACTGTGAACTGACATTTGGCTGTGAACCCCCATTTTCATAAACCTGGATCTGTTGCTGGTCGCTGGCATGATCCTTCCAGTTGATAAAAATGGAGTTGCTAGTGGCATGGGGAGTTTCTTTTTGTTCCTGAAGTCCTTCACTTTCTCTCAACCTACTGGATCCATCTGCCAAGGCCTGAAGGAATTTACTGAGTCTCGCTAAGACTTTCAGCCTCCATTGCTGAGAAGTGACTCTCCGGTTAGGATTTACAGAAAGTATCCAGGACTGGGATCTGTCTCTATTTACCAGTCCTTTGGACAGCTGCTGATGAGAAATGAGTTCTACAAAATTCTTAAGCAATATACTGCTACGGCCAGTAATGAGAGCTGGGTAATGTTCCAGCAGTATGTCCAAAACTTTTAAAGAGTCCTCCTGAATTCCTTCAGTAATGTGAGTCATGGCACTAGAGAGATGGGCACTTACCAAAGGGAAAAATGGAGAAATTTGTTCAGTTCGTATTTTGGGGGCCAGGAATTGAAGAAGTTGAACTGCTGCTAATCGTACATTAGCATCTCTATCTGTAAACACAGCAGTCACTTCACTTAATATGTTTGAAAGGTGTGCATCAATTATAAATGGGTATTGAGACAAAAGGTCTTTAAGTCCGAGAAGAGCACTTTGTTTAACACCAGCATTATAGTGATGCATCTGTGACAGCAAATCCTATAAATAAAAATACAGATTTTAAGTGTGAACATTACTATGTATCCCTTTCATGTAAACATTTTAACTAAAACTAGCTAAGCTGAATTCCTTGTGCAAAGTATCAAAATGTATTTTCAGATGTTGGTTAGCTTTACAGGATCAGAAACACTCAACATTTACTGCAGACCTACTAGATTCCAAACATTATATTTATCCTTTCCAAACTTAACAAAATTTTCCTGCACACTTTCACGTGGTGTGTTTTATTCAGAGGATACCATTTGGTAATTTTATTCTCCCAATACATACCTCATTATACATATACAAATAATTCTACAATCTTACAAAATCTAAATACAGCACTGTCCTGGTACCAAGCACTTTACAAAAGGGATACTTACTCTTTACTACAAACCAGGTAACGAGTTACATGCTACAGTTAGTTCAAAAACAACTACCCACAAGAGCTCACCTTAATCAGCTGTAAGAATAGAAAAACCATCCATCAAGAACTTAACAAATATGAATTAAATGTAAGAACTACTTCCAGGTGACATATATCAACAAAAAAAGAATTTACTATGGGGCAATTTCCTACAGATTTAGTTTAGCAAAATTTTCTGAAGTATGAAAGATACAGTTGCGAGATCAGTTATTGGTAACCCAAACATCACCTAACAATACACCATACAGCCCTAAGGCAAATCATTAAGAGATTAAACCTTTTTATAAAAAGGTAACATTCTACATGTGAAAGCTTTTCACATTATCAAGAAAAGGTTACAGTTTACCTTTATGTTAAGTTTTCTATTGTTGGTTGGAAGCGTTCTGTCCTCTTTAAGTTGTTCAGGCACATGTATGGCCTTTGTCTTGAAGTGCGTGGCCGTAGCATTCTCTAACTTGGGCTTCTTTTTACCAACTTTTAATTTTACTTTCTGAAAGTCATCTTGGCGTTTCCTTTTTTTGGTCATTCTTGAGTGCTGTCAGAAAGAATGGAAACAATGGATTAAACAAGGATAAGTGATAGAAGAATAAACATTGTTTTCCAGTATTTATATTACTCGAACATCTCAAATATCATCATGAATCATGGCCATGAATAAAGATGGCAAAGAATCAAAATGTACAACAGACAAAATCACTAAAACATGCAGGAATCAGTTTGGTTAAGAAATACTGAAAATAAGTCATTCACAAAAAGGGAAGAATCTCATTAAAGAACTTTGCAAGGTTTTCTGAGCCATATAAAATTGTCAATGTGCTAAACAGAAACCTGAAATGGTTTCTTTGTTGGAATGCACCACAGTACACATCTGTTAAAAGCTCACAACACCCAGGATTTAACATTTAAAAAAAATCATTATTTAATGAAGGAGATAATTAGGAAGTTTCATGGATCAAAAGCTGGATACTACAAACAAACAAACAAACAAACAAACAAACAAAAAAAAAACCAAACAGGTAGAACCCAGACAGGCAAGGAGGAATGAGTATCTTATAAGCAAGGAAAGACAAGTAATGGTCAGGAGTAGGGAATAAGCCTGGTAAGGACAGAAGTGAAGGCATAAGCACTGTGAACATCAGGCAAATTCAGGCTAGTCTTAAACAAACAACAGTATCCACCCCTGCTCCACCCTGCAACAATGTAAAAAGAAATGCAATGTAAAATGGATAAGGAAAAGACTAGCTGGGCCACTGTTATAATAAATAACTCAGGCATAACCAGATGGCCTTGTACCATTTTCTTTCCTCTCCACTACAATCTTTCAGCTTCCATTCCTATCTTCTTGTTTACCAATTCTTTGAGCTACATGCTTCCTACCCATTGCTACGTCATTAGCTTTTAAAAGTCCTTATTTCTACCCTAGACTACTCAACGGTTTCTCACTGGCAAATGCTGTTGTCTCTAGTGTCTCCTCTTCGACCCCGACCATGGTCACCAGCTTTCTAAGCACACATGTGACAAGGATAGGGAGCTTTCAATTGCTCTTACTTTTTATAATGAGACACTTCTTACTATGACATGGTAGGCACTAACATGGCTCTCTGGCTATATCTTCCCCATAGGTGAACTTCAAATAAATAATAATAATAATAATAATAATAATAATAATAATAACAACTACTTCCATCAGGAACTAGTTCAGTTCTTCTCAAAGCTTCTTTCACAAATTCTGTCTTCCACTGCACACCCAGTTGAGCACCTCTGGAGTAAATAAAACTACTTCTGGTCTAACATACCTCACGTCATAAAGTCACAATGCTACACACAGAGGTAAAAATCAAAAATAAAAGTTTACAGTGCTAAAGAAATTAATTAATGAATGAATTCAACTATGACATCATATTCAAACACACTCGTGGGATTTTACTATCTTAAGACCCATTAAGTAGAAGTTGCCGACACGGGAGCTGATTTTAAAGGGAGCACAGTGCATGTGCCTGTACCACATGTTAGACTGAGGCAGAAAGATTGCTTGAGCACAAACTTGAGGAGCCTGGGCAACAGCAAAATGCCATCTCAATTTTTTTAAAAAGCTATTTCTAGAATCAGTACGATTCTTATCCAAACTGACATTTTCTAGTGTTCCTCAATTTGTCTATAAGGCAACATACAGTCCTTATCAAACACATTAAATAAGCAAATGCCTTGTTTATACTTACCACACCCAAGAGCTTTAATCACGACAGTTAAAATACATATGCTTCAAACACAACATGCATGTGCTGCATATGTTAATCTCAGGACAAATACATACCAAACATTCAAGCCTCACAAACCGAAGAAGGCCCAGGTATTTATCTGGCCACTTTTAATATAAAACTGGCTTTTATCTATTAACCAAGCACATGCTGTAAGCTTTTCTTACAATGTTATCAGTAGTGTTTACAGAGATAAACGGTACACAATGCAGAGAAATATTGACCCTGTGATATCTCACATCATCCTCTGGGCACCCTTTCAAATGTGAGGCATCTCCTGCAGTCTACATCACACCTCCTTTTGAATAAGGATATCAAATTATGCCACATTATCCATCACTTTAAATTCACGTTAATGTATCTGCTAGGAAAATTACGAGGGCTAGTAGCTCTCCACTGACTTTTAAATGTCGACAAATATTTACAGAACCACACAGGCAAAATTTTTCTACTAGGAACTTTTAAAGTTCCAGCAGCAGCAACAGCAGCTATTATTTTCATTTGAAGATTTTCATAGCACAGGAAATCAAATAGTTCTACTAGACTAACACTTTCACAGCAGTTGAGTACAAGGAAGCAACTCCAGCCTCGGGCGTGAGCTCTCACAGGACCCATCACCTTTTGAAGTAAGCTCCAAACGCTTGAAAACTCAAGCACATACACGTAACTCCTGCTGCAGGTCAGTCCTGGAGTTAACCTGGGCGGATGAAGATTGCATTTAAGCAAACTCCAAGTAGTTTGCCCTGCGGCCCCCTCACTACCTTTCATTTCCAACTCCTCCCGCCATCCCAAAAAAAAAAAAAAAAAAAAAAAATCAAGAGGAAAGCAAGCATACAGCAGTCGGCCTCTCCCACCTCTTGCGTCTTAAGACGCAATTTGGCTCCTCCAAATTCGAGGGGCCAAAAATCTAGGGTCCCAACATGGAAGAGGACAGGAGCACAGCGATTAGATCTGCCCACTCCAGCTTTCGAGCTTGCACACCAGAAATGAAAGCCCCGTTTCTGTTCTTTTATTTTTCACTTTTGCAAAGGAAATCATGGTGCCTGCACCTCAGTGAACGTCGAGTGGAGCCTCTCGCCCGCGCCCCACACGCCGGCCTAACACTTGTCGGGCCCCGACTCGGCCCACGGCCCCTTGAAGCGCTTCCGAAGCCCCTTGGCCGGCTCACACGCTCGCGGAGGACAGAGGGGACCCTGGCCGCCCGACCCGCCGCCTGGGCCGCGCCGGGAGGGCCGGGCAGGACCGGCGGACGCTACTCACCTGAAAGCCCGGACCTAGCCGGACCGCGGAGACGAGGCGGAGAGGGAGCGAGCGCCAAGCCCCACGGGACCACGCCGTGTACCGCCGGCCGCAGGCTTTTCGCTGCTCCCAGAGCGTGTTTTCAAATCGCCTCGTCCTCACGCGGCCGCGTCTCCTTCCGCCGCCCGGAAGTAGGGCCCCCGCCCTCGCCGCGCTCACGTGACCGCGGGCCGCAGTCGCGCGCACCCGTAGGGCGGGTCCAGGTTAGCACGCCACGCCCCCTCTCAGAGGGGCTGCGCTGGTCACAGCTGGTTAAGAGGCTGCCTTCTCCCCAAGGACCACAGTTCTGCAGACCTGGAGCTACATATCCAGAGAAAAGTATAAACTGAACTTAATTAA
>CABHPP010128336.1:0-69734 GCA_902168425.1 Peromyscus attwateri | reverse complement strand
AGAAATAACTCAGTGGTTAAGAGCACTGGCTGCTCTTTTAGAGGACCTGGATTTGATTCCTAACATCCACATTGGCTGCCTCACAACTACCTGTAACTTCAGGTCTGGGTGGGGGAGTGTGGGGCAGACTATGACACCGATGCCCTCTTCTGGCTTCTGTGGTTACTGCACACATTTATGTGTACCCCGGCATTAAAGAAGCAATGAAGCAAAGCACCCACATACATAGAATAAAAATGAATAAACATTTAAAATAAACTAGAATATGAATGAAGTTATTTATTGCCTAATTGTCAAATTATATGTTTTCATGTAAAATATGTTTCTAATTGTATAAACATTGTAAATGTTCAAATTGACTTTGACATATTAAATACTTTTTGGTGAAATCACTTAAAATCTGCACTTAGCAATTCTCAAAGGCATGCTAAGTTGTTATTAGCTAGTCAATATTTTGTATAATGTATACATCAATCTCACTCCTCCTATCCAGGTGAAATTCTGTATCACTTAATACCTCAGCCTCCTACACACACCCTTAGATAACCACCTTTCCACTCTGACTCTGTGTGCTCAGCTCATTAAGCTTTTACGCAGGAGACCGTGTAGCATCTGTCCTTCTGGGCCCGACTTATGTCACCTGGTATAACATCCTTTAAGGTAATTCAGGTTATCACAAACAGCAGAGTTCCAGAATTGATTCTTTAAGATTGAGCTTTGTTCAGAGAGCCACTGACCTGAGACACACCAAGTTGAAGAGACCAAACCTCCAGTGATTGTTTCCTTTACTGATGTTGCAAGGAAA
This sequence comes from Peromyscus attwateri, assembly GCA_902168425.1. NCBI lineage: Eukaryota > Metazoa > Chordata > Mammalia > Rodentia > Cricetidae > Peromyscus > Peromyscus attwateri. Next base: position 68,929 of record CABHPP010128336.1, on the reverse strand, counting down.
ACATCTGAAACCAGAGTTCACACATGTAGAGAACAGTGTTACTAGATTTCAGAGTCAAACACCTGTGACAGAATGAAATGATCCAGTCTAAACTATATAGTTCATGGCTAAGGAAACACAATATTGGTTTTCACAGCATATGAAAGGATTCTGGTCACAATAGTGTGCTAGTCTTTGTCTTAGTGAATGGCAGCTTGTGATGATATTTTGTTTGTGTTCTGACAAAGCTTGCCTGGAGATCAGAGAGCAGAGCTAGCCAGTAGTTAACCATAGAGTCCAAGCAGTGGTGGCATACACCTTTAATCCCAGCACTTGGGAAGAGGAAACAGGAAGTGATATGGCTAGGCAGAGAGAGGAAGTAATAAGTTGGGACAGAGACAGGAGCTTGGCCCTTTTTTTTTTTTTTTTTTTTTTTTGAGAAATCGTGGAGGTAAGAGGTAACTGTAGCTGGCTGCTCCTTTGTCTCTCTGATCTTTCAGCATTTACCCTGATATCTGACTTCAGGTTTTTATTATTAAGACCAACTAGAATTCATGCTACAGCAGTTCTGTCTTGTTCATCTGAAAACCTTATTGTTGAGAGGTTGACATCAGTACTGTTGGTTGATGTCACTGATTCCTTGTCAGGACAAGATTTTTCTTTCCTTTTTTTTTTTTATCTCAAGGCAAGCTTTATTTTTCAGAACACAAACAGAATATCACACAACAACTGTGAAAAAACAAATCCTTGGGCTATATAAGCATATGTGGTGCTGCTCAGTCATATATATAATAGTTCCACATTTTTTTTTCTCTTTTAAGAATCAACATACAGTTTTCTACAGTGGGTAATACAATTTACATTCCTACCAATGACATCATGTTGTTGCTTCTATTCAGTTTCCTTGCTAGGTAACACAGGTACCCTGATAATCCATTGTGATTTTGATTTGCATTTCCCTGACAACAATTGACACTGAATACTTATTCATAAACTTGGCCACCATTTCTGTCATTTTGACAAGGCAGCTACTCAGTTCTTTTGTGCATTAATTTATTTATTTATTTTTTTAATTCTATGACATAGCCTTTATTTAACTTGTTCTTCCATTACCTAATGTGTTCCCAGATAAACATACTATTGCTCCTTTACACTCTCCAGTGTCTGCTCATATCTCACCTTCTCACAAAGGCCATCTGTAGCCTTTTCATACAGCCAGCAATGGTTATTTCACATTATATTCTACCTCTCTACCTACAGCATCTAAAACAGTACCTGGAAACATCTACTCAATAAACATACAAAGCAACAAAACATACTGTACTATTTTCCTGTGAGTAATTCTTCAGTCACCTTTACTTACATATACTATATACGTATATATGAAACTGGTTTATCATCGCACTAAGTGTTTCTTCCCAATCGGGCCTCTCTCGGGGGTGAACATTTCTATGTAGCTCTGGAACAAAATCATCCTCTTCAGACTGTATTGAGGACTTCATCTTCCTTCTTTAGGTTGGATTTTTCCTTCTAGTGCTTTCTGTAAGGCTGGGTTTGTGGATAGGTATTGATTAAATCTGGTTTTATCATGGAATATTTTGTTTACTCCGCCTATGGTGATTGAGAGTTTTGCTGGATATAATAGTCTAGGTTGGCATCCGTGGTCTCTTAGTGTCTGCATAACATTTGTCCAGGACCTTCTAGCTTGCATAGTCTCTATTGAGAAGTCTGGTGTTATTCTGATAGGTTTGCCTTTATATGTTACTTGGTCTTTCTCCTTTGCAGCTCTTAATATTTTTTCTTTGATCTGTATGTTTAATGTTTTGATTATTATGTGGCGAGATGACTTTCTTTTTGGATCCAGCCTATTTGGTGTTCTGTAAGCTTCTTGTATCTTCATAGGTATTTCTTTCTTTAGGTTAGGAAAGTTTTCTTCTATGATTTTGTTGAATATATTTTCTGTGCCTTTGAGTTGGTATTCTTCTCCTTCTTCTATCCCTATTATTCTTAGGTTTGGTCTTTTCATGGTGTCCCAGATTTTTTGGACGTTTTGTGTTACGACTTTTTTGTCTTTAGTGTTTTCTTTGACTGACGAATCTATTTTCTCTATTGTGTCTTCAGTGTCAGAGATTCTCTGTTCCATCTCTTGTATTCGGTTGGTTATACTTGTTTCTGTAGTTCCTGTTCGTTTAGTCAGGATTTCTATTTCCAGTATTCCCTCAGCTTGTGTTTTCTTTGTTGTCTCAATTTCTTTTTTCAGATCTTGGAATGTTTCTTTCATCTGTTTAATTATTTTTTCTTGGCTTTCTTTGCTTTCTTCCAATTTTTTGTTTGTTTTTTCTTCCATTTCTTTAAGGGAATTTTTTATTTCCTCTTTAAGGAAGTTTTTCATTTCCTCTTTAATGGAGTTTTTCATTTCCTCTTTAAGAGAATTTTTTATTTCCTCTTTAATGGAGTTTTTCATTTCCTCTTTAAGGGAATTTTTTATTTCCTCTTTAATGGAGTTTTTCATTTCCTCTTTAAGGGATTTTTTTATTCCCTCTTTAATGGAGTTTTTCATTTCCTCTTTAAGGGAATTTTTTATTTCTTCTTTAATGGAGATTTTCATTTCCTCTTTAAGGGAATTTTTTATTTCCTCTTTAAGAATATTTTTTATTTCTTCTTTAAGGGCCTCTATCATCTTCTTTAAGTCATTGTTAGGATTAATTTCTTCTGTTTTTTCTGCCTTGGTATGTTCAGGACTTACAATTGTAGGGGCGGTAGGTTCTGGTGTTGTCATATAGGCCTTTATGTTGTTTCCTGTATTTTTCCGCTGGCGTCTACTCATCTCTTTCTCTGCTCAGTGCAGATGGTGTGAGACCCTAACCCTTCAGGCTTACACCTCTAAGCCTCAGAAATGAGAAACTTCAAGCACCGGGAAATGTAGTGGGTAGCCATTCCAGCTTTAGTCTGGAAGTTCCAACCCCCATTGAGGCTTCCGTAACTATCACGCCTACAAGGCGGGGCCAAGGGAGGCCCTGAAGACCAGAGATCGGGACGCGCGGCGCTCTCTTCTTTCCTGGACCTGGATGTGAGAGGTAGACCGAGGAGGGTTCTCCAGAGAACACCGCCAGACTGCGCTGCCTCTTTTCCAGAACCCACCACCTACCTATCCCGTCATTTGTAAGTTACCCACTAAATAAATCTTCCTTATAACTACGTGGAGTGGCCTAAGTAATTACAACAATAGGGAAATGAGAAACTAAAAATCTGGTTCTCTGGGCAAGCTGACCACCCCTGTTCTCAGTCGGTGAGGTATATATTTACGATTCTGGTGCTCTGGTTCGGTGGTTGTGTGGTCTTAATAAGTTCTTTTGAGAGCTTCTTGAAATACAGGATCCAAAGACACCTCTTACTCTGTGGCTTGCTGTATAGCTGGGTGGCTAGCCCCTGATGTCTTCCTCCTTCTCTGGCTCCTCGATCCTTCAGGTTCCTGGGAGCACCGCGGTGTCCTCCCTCGTTGCCTCTGTAGCCACAGCTGCACTGATCCCTGCCATGGAGCTCAGGTCTGGCAGGGCGCTGCGCTCTCCACTAGTTCCCAATTGAGAAGCAATCAGCAAGGTGATTAACATCCACTGTGCGGGTTCGGGTGTCCCTGAACCCCGCAGCTCCTCTTCTTACATTCACCCAGCTCTGTCGCGCCCCAAAGGGTCACCCGGGGAGCCCCCGGCCGCTGCTCCTTCCCTGTGCTCGCTATGACCACGCTGCTCGTACCGTGCCTCTCACCCGTGCGCCCGGGGATCCGCTCACCCGCAGGCCTGGGGAGACCGCACAGGAAGGATCGATAGAAACCTTGGATTCCCGAGGAAGGCAGAGAAACTCTGATGCTCTAGCCAGCTTTTCTTAACTTAAATTAATCCTTCTATCTTTTTTCTCTGAGCTTTTATCTTTCACTTTTTCTGTATACCTTTTTTGACGTCTTTCTTTGTGGCCCTGTTCCTCTTACTTCCACATCAGTTCATCATCCTATTTTGCTCTCACACATGGCCCACCAGCGGCAGCCGCCATCTTGATTCCTCTCCCGCAGCTTTATTTGTAATAGCCAGAACCTGGAAACCACCTAGATGCCCCTCAACTGTACATAATATATTTTGATCATATTCCAAGCATACATATATTATCCACTCTTGTCCCCCACTCCACTCTTGAAGATTTTTCTTGTATCATGCAAAGTGAGTAAGGAGGAAGAGGAATCCTATTCCATGCATAAGTATACATTTCAACATGAAAACAGTACACAGATAATTGCCCATTGTCCAAGAAAGCATCTTATTTTTTTTTCCTTCCTGGCCCAGAGTTTCCATACTTGAGTCTGCCTGCACAAGGATGTGAGTCCACCCACAGGAGCACGAGCAACCTACCAGCTGCAAAACCTCTGAAGAAAAATGACTTCCCTTCCTCCAGCAGCCATTAATTGCCAGTAACTCCTCAGCTAAGAGTGGAACCTCATGAGCCTCTCTGTCATCCATGCTGAGATGTTGAGTGGATTGATCTCGTGCAGGTAATCATAGCTGTTGTGAGTTCATGAGTGTATTAGCTGACTCATGAAAAGACCGTGACATTTTACATCATTCCTCCCCATCTCCCAGATCTCACATTCCTTCTGCCTCTTCTTCTGGAATGTTCCCTGAGCCTTGTGAGAGGTGCTTGATATATATGTTCCATTTAGGGATGAGCCCTCAACAGTTTCTTTGGGGGATGGGTGTTGAGACAAGGTTTCTCTATTATGTAGCTTTGGCTGTTCTGGAACTTGCTATGTAGACCAGACTGGTCTCAAACTCACAGGATCCACCTGCCTCTGCCTCCAGAGTGCTTGGGCCATCTGAGTGCACCACCATGCCAGGACCTTAATAGTTTCTTATTCTCAGTATTTTGGTTAATTATGAGTCTCAGCATTAACTGCTTCCCATGCAGAAGGAAGCTTCTCTGATCAAGGTGGAAAACAGAATTAATCTGTGAGTACACATATAAACAAGTTCATGGCTAATACAGCCCACTGGAGACCAGCTCTAAAGGCTGCAGACAGGGTTCAAAGAAAAAGGCCACAGCGTAGTAAAACTTATGACTTTTTTATCTGAGGGTTTTTAGAAATAAGTTTCTATCTATCTGAGGGAATCAAACTCTCATGTATGATCTGAGGGTCATGTTTTTTTATTTCTTTATTCTACCCTTCAGTTCTCTCTCAAGTTTCAATTCTCTTGCTCCCTTGTCCTACACAGCTCTTTACACATTTAACAGGAGGCTTTTGATAGTAAAAAGAAGTTTCAAAGGTTACATCTGAAGGTCATAGCACAGTCCTTCAGTAAATGATAAGGAGCAGAGCCATTTACCATGGCAACACATAGGTGGGGACATGGTGGCATTGAAAATGTCCCAAACCTAAAAATATATTTTCTTATCTGAGGAGGGAAGCTAGTAACCCTTTTATCAAGGCTGTGAGGCCAGACCATCTTCTGTAGCCCTGGCTAATTGTGAAACCTTTTCCACATGAAGCTGTTTCTCTCTGGACTTGGTTAACAATTGTGATTTAGGACTTAAACAATAAACAATAAGTTAGTTGATCCTTGAATCTTGTATTTAAAATCTGAGGTGAGTAGTTTGTGCAGAGTGTTAATTGCTAAGGAATTTAGTAGGTCTTTGTCGTTGGTCTGTGTTATCAGCCAGACTTTTAGCAAGCAGGGAAATTGGCACCAAAGTTGTTTTGTGCCTGACCTTGTTTAGACACTGTGACTCTGTCCTTCTGTATATCTGTAAAGTTTTAACTTATGATCCATTTACAGAGACATTCAGTCTGGTTTGAATTTGTTCTGAGGCCCAAAATCAGCCAATAGTATGAGGCTTATCTTAGAACTGAGAAGAAATTGTTGTTTTCTTTATGCCAGTCTGAGCTAGTGATTAAAAAAAAAAAAAAAAAAAAACAGGGCCTAAATGTCTTACAGTCCTTGTAGAATAATGGATCTAGTTATGAAGCTTATCCTAGTATATTTTTTACATATCAAAATTATACAGCTTAATGAGAAGCCATCTTCCCAACCAGCCACAGCTATATGTGCCCATAAGATCGAGATGTAATCATGAGATTACATCTACATATAACATGAGATTACACATTACAGTGCAGGTATTAGGGAGATGCCATAGCTGATTTTGCACATGTGAAATCACAGACAGCAGCACCAGTGTCCAGGGTCCGTGGCCCCATAAGCCTTACCTGACGGGCTTCCTCCATCAGAGAATTATTTATCTGGTAGGTTGACACCTGAACTATCAATTGCCATCTGTTGTAAAATGCCATGGCTTGTGGCAGACAGCTGTGTCTCTGAGCTCTCAGATGCTGACCCATTGGCCCACAGAAAGATCCACTGGATGATTATGAATGTGATGCAGTAATTTGACTTCTGTCCCACATGCCTTTTATAAGGAACATGTCACCAAAATTTGGGGAGTCCTTGAAGCACAGCTGATAAAGTAGTGTCAGGAAGAGCACAGAAGGCCAACAGGCAGGACAGGCAAAGCCTTAAGGCAGGTGATGATGTTAGGCAAACTTGTTCTGTCTTGGGGACCCGGAGAATCAGTCTGGTCTGAGTCAGTCCCCATTCGGGGTTTAGCAAGCATGCCTGAGAGCAGTGTGTTGTTAGAACTCTCCAGCACCCTCATTTGTAATCTCTACTTGAGAACTGACACTACATCTAATCCAAGGGGTCAGCCTTAAGAGAACAGAGCTGGAGCCTGCAATTGGAGGAGATGTCTGTAAGGGCAGAGGTATGTTACTGAACTGAGTGCCACCTGCCTCCACGTGGCAGAATTCACTTATCTCTTTCATGTTCTAGAGGCTATCTTCACTTGGGCCCTAATGTTTCTGGGTACCAGAGTCATAGTAAAAACTATGTCTCAGCAAGAGCAAGCTGCCACTATTCTTTCTTGAAAACAGATGTTCTGGGTAGGGGAATTCTGTTCATATGTAATCTAAATCTTTTATTGAAAATCTGGCAGTTGCTGTGGGATGTTCTGTATGACAAATATGTTAATAAAGCACTGATTGGCCAGTAGCCAGACAGGAAGTATAGGCAGGACTAACAGAGAGGAGAACTGAGGGAACAGGAAGGAGAGAGGGGGACTGCCTGGAGCCGCCACCAGGACAAGCAAGATGTAAGGTACCGGTAAGCCACGAACCACGTGGCAAAGTAGAGATTAATAGAAATGGGCTAAATATAAGAGTAAGAGCTAGACAATGATAGGCCTGAGCTAATGGCCAAACAGTTTAAATAATATAAGAGTCTGTGTGTTTATTTTGTAAGTGCGCTCCGGGACTGGCGGGACTTTGTAGCTGGAGACTGGCGGGACTTGGGAGCTGGGAGAGAAGCTCTCTAGCAACAAATGGCGCCCAACGTGGGGCTTCTCTCAGAGACCCTCAGAGACCCAAGAAGGAAATAATATTACCTAACAAAAATAAAAACAGGAAGTGCATGTAAGCAGCTTCCAAAAAAATTGTGAGTTGACAGAAACAGCCAGCCGCCTGGACAGTCACCTGAGGTTTCTCCGCAGTGTTGGGGCATCATCTTTAGCCTATAGGCTTAGCGTATCTGACAGACTCATTTGTGAAGTAGGATGTACACAAGTTCAACAGTTCAACCTCACCTTGGGTGAGAGCAGTCCATGTACCAGAAATACCTGAATTCCACTAGTGTCATGTCCTGATTCAGGATTTTAAACTCTGGAAATTGTTGATGGTTTTTTAATCCAGCTGTCCATTCTTCTTGACCGTGTATGTGTGGCTTCATCCCAGCATCCCGTTCTTCTCCACATCCCTCTATTAAATGACAGTCTGCTATTGAGAGGCGTGAGCTTAGTTACTCTTTAAGAATAACTGTTTCAGCTGTTGTTTCATTGCACATCAGAAGCTATCGGCCCACTGCCTGTTCAGCTGCCTTTGAAGGAAAGGGCACTGTACCTTTTCCGGATTGCAAAGGCCACTTCAGGGATGGTGCCATATTGTCCTGGTCTCAGGAGATGCCTTATGGATTAAATATAATGTTTGGATTTGTGTACATTTCAGAGACCATCTAAACATTTAAATTCTTCTATGTCCTTTATAGGGTTTTAAGAAAGGTGCACAGAGGTTATTCTCAAGCACATTCCTGTGGTGGTATTGTGTTCCCCAAAATATTGTGCACCCTAATAAACTTATCTGGGGTCAGAGACAGAACAGCCACTAGATACACTAGCCTTTAGATACAAAGGCTAGAAAATGGTGGCACTCACACCTTTAATCCTAGCATTCCAGAGGCAGAAATCCATGTGTTCAAGGAAACAGCCAAGCATGGTGACTCATGTCTTTAATCCCAGAAAGCAAGCCTTTAATCCCAGGGAGTGATGGCAGATAGCAGAAATGTATATAAGGCGTGAAGACCAGGAACTAGAAGCATTTGGCTGGTTAAGCATTTGGCTGTTTAAGCTTTTAGGTTTTGAGCAGCACAGTTCAGCTGAGAGCCATTGGGATGAGGACACAGAAGCTTCCAGTCTGAGGAAACAAGACCAGCTGAGAAGCTGGCCAGGTGAGGTTAGCTGTGCCTTGTTCTGTTTCTCTGATCTTCCAGTGTTCACCCCAATACCTGGCCCAGATTTGTTTTTATTAATAAGACTCTCTAAGATTCATGCTACATACTCCAGAGCAAATTAAGTAATTCTGTCTTCAGTTCAGTTTCAGTGAGATAACTGAGATACATGAAGTGTAAATAGCTGTCTGGAGCTACAAAATGAGTTATTGGCCTAAGAGTATGTTGTTTCCAGAGGCAGCATATCTCCAGTAAAAGATGACTAAAACCGTGATTACAAAATGTTGTTCTAATTGACAGAGCGTAACATTTAATTTGTGAGGGCTTGGTGATGTTTGATATATTATACAATAAGGAATGAGAAAAGCAATGGAAATAATTACCATTAAATAATGAATATAATTAGTATGGCATTTACTTTGTGTGTATATGCATACACACACCCTTGGCTTTCCAATATTTTAGCATAATTAACAAAATGGAAGTAGCAAAATCTGGATAATTCATATGAGCAAATATATGAACGGGGAAATAAGTAACTGAGATCTTTTGAAATCAGGCATTAGGGCAGGATCAGTACAAACGCAAGTGGGCAGGCCAGAGCCCCCTCTCACAGCCCAAGCACCGGCTTGATGGGTAGAGTGCCAGTGACTTAAAGTTGCCTCTTGTTGCCGCCTACTCTGGTTTGGTGGGGGGCTCAGAGAGCATCACACTGAGGAAATCAGTTTCAGGAATGGAGGTGGAGGCTGCCTGTTTGTAAGATGTGTGGGTCCTTCATGCTATGAACCACTGCTTTATGTCGGGTACCCTGGTTGGTGGGAGGTCAGGAAGTCCAAGCGAGGCAGGCCCAGCCACCCTCGGGCTGGAAGTGCCTTTAGTTCTTATGTTGGGAGCCAAGAGGCTCCCAGTGAAGGAAAGTCTCAGGGGCTGCTGGGCAGGTTTACTGCACAGAACTCGACAAAGTAGAAACATGACTCTCTCCTAAGGCAGCAAAGCTGGGAGCTTTCAATTTGTGGATTCCAAAGCTGCCCATGACTGGTGGTAGGATTTGTGGCCATCCTTGTCCCAGAGGGGCAGGTGTTATCGCTGAACAACAGTGCTGCCTGGAGCCTTTCCAGCTAGCCAGGCCCTGGTCTCAGTCACCTCCTTCTCAACCTTCTCTGGACGAGTAGGACCATGTAGCTCTCCTCTTTCAGTGTGTCTCTGATGAAACAGCTCAGATAGGTGGGAGAGAGCTGTGTAAGGACCACGTGCCAGGCAGTGTGACAGAAGGCGGGGATCTGTACAGAGATGTCAAGCAGGTCTCTGTTTCTTCTCTGGGCACCTGAGCAGGACACAGGACACTGAAGCCTCTGTTCCCTGGAGGTAGAACTTCGCACTGTTTAAACTACAGAGCAAGTGAACTTGGTTGTTTTTGTTTTCTGGACTAAAAGGTTCCTAGATACATCACTGGAGAAGAAGCCTCCCACCTCATCCCTCCCCACCCCAGTTTAAGTTTTATCTCCTTTTCAGGAGAGTGGCTCTGCTCTTCATTTTTGTACTTTTGTGGTACTAGGGTTTGAAATGAGGACCTTGAACATTCTAGGCATTTACTCTACCACTGAGACCCAGGCTCAGCAATCTAGCCAGCCCCCTCTTCCTGAGTGCTGGGGATACAGGCTTGTACCACCCTGCAGGCATTTTTCGGGGCTGAAGAGAGAACGCAGGGCTTTATGCACAGTGGACAAGACACTCTTCCACCCAAGCTACACCCCGAGAGAAAACAGATTTTCTCTTTAAAGGACAGATTTTGTGAATTGATTTCAGGTTTTCAGAAAGTTCAAACTCAGATGTTACACAGGTGGCCCTTTTATTTTAACAGTGTCTGTCTAGCTAAGTGTTCTGTGCTGGTTGGTTTTGGGGATTTGGAAGACATCTTTATAACTTGGAAGTTTCCTCTTGCACTGTGGATGGCTGTATATAAACCTCTGAATGTGTGAGATGAATAAACTTGCCAGGAGCTAGGAATAACACACCTATCTGGCTGTGTTCTGGCAAGGACGCAGTCATGTTCTGTTTGTAGGATGAACACCTCATTGGAATAGACAAGGTATCAGAAATAACTCTTGGCAGCTGGAGAAATGGCTCCAGTGATTTTAAAGGACCCAGATCAATTCCCAGTACCCACATCAGGCTGTTCATAACTACCTATAGCTTGAACTCCAGGGAGTCTGATGGTCTCTTCTGACCTCCATAGACACCCGCACTCATGTGCACATGCTTCTACACAGACATATGCACACACATTTTAAAATAAAATAAATCTTTTTTAAAAATAGAGTTCAATCTTTCCATGTTCTCCTCTCCAATTTGAGAGTTGATTTGCTTCCTAGGATCACTGCGTGTACAACAGGAACAATACTACTGCTCTACTCAGCATGTTACTGTTGAATCAGCTAGGCCAGCACTCAGGGCAGGACACTAACAATACTGTGAATAACAGCCCTTTCCAGAGAAAGGGGGACGCAAGGAAGCCTCTCTCAGCGTGTTAATGGCGTGGGATGTTTTTCTTGGCGGACTCCGGTGGCATCTTCCTGGCTCTGCCTTGGGGCAGACAGATCAGCAGTTTTCTAGCAGCCGTGGTCCTGGATTTGCCAGTCTGTTCCAAAGAGATGTCTGCTTCTGCTTGTTGTTGGCCCATGATGGAGCTTCTCCAGGGAGTTTTCATTTTCAGTTTTTCCTTTTAAATATGTATGTATGCTGTTCCCGTGGAGCCCACAGGAATCCTTGGGTGACTTCCCCAGGAAGTGTATTCATCTTCCCTGAAACGGGGTCCCTCATTGGCCTGGAGTTCACTAATTAGGCTAGACTGACAGGTGCACAAGCCTTAGGAATCCTCCTGTTTCTGCCTCTCCGTTGGTGGATTATAAGTGCATCGCAGCATGCCTGGCATTTTTATATGGGTCTGTGGGTCCTTATGCTTGTAAGGCAAGCACTTTACAGAATAAGCCACACACACCTCAGCCCCATTCTTAGTTGTTGTTTTTTGATTTTTATAGCTCAGAGATTAGTTATTATATAGCATCTTACTGGAATAGAAGAAAATAGACTCACCATGTTACTAAGTAGGTTTCTTCTCATTGAAAATTTGTTCTTTCCTCTGTACTGATTGCCAATAGATGATCATAAAGAAAACTATATTGGAGGCTACAGGCTATTTGCAAATATTCCACTCCTTTTTTTGTGTTAGAATGAGAAGGTGACTGTAACAGTGAGCTCAGTTTAACTAACAAACTAACTGAATACATCACTCAATGTCAGAGCTACTAGGTGGGGAGCTAAATAAGCCACAATGTAGCATCTACATGATATAAAGAAGCCAGGGCTAATAATGGGAAGTGACCACTGTCCATGGATTTTGGTTAGCTGAGGCCAGAGGTTCCCCACCTTGTCACTGAAGAGGGACCTAAGAACTTAACATTCTGGGATGTATTAATATATTTGTGCTGTTCAGGTGTCACTGGGGAAATTACATGTTTTCTTGATAAAATAATACTTCAGTGGACTAAAGTTTCTGTCCTTAATATTCAAAAGACCCATTATTTCTTTAAAAATAAGGATTTATTGGGGTGTGTGTCTGCTGGACAAAAGGTTCCTCGATGCATAACTGGAGAAGCAGTTTGGGGGCAAACCCACCTTAAGTGCAGTGGGTATTTGTTCCACCTATGACCTCGGGTACCGGCCCCTACGGCATGCCCTCTTGGCTAGTTTAAAACCTGAAGAGCACATACGCGGCGCTCTCTTCTCTCATGTGTCCTTGGATAAGGAAGACCGAGTCAGGAGGCGTAAAGCCCCGTGGGACCAGTTCCCAACCTTCCAGGGACTCTGCAATAGAACTGGCGTTTATTCTGTATCAGTAAGTCATTACCCTATATAATCCCTTAATAAATAATAGATTCATTATCAGCGATCCGTGGATTTCGTGCTATACTGAAGATTTCCGCTAGAGGGCACTAGATCCAGCAGAGTTTGGGTTATAAGCGTTCACAAGATGCCAGGCATGTTACGTGGTTGCTGGAATCTGAGCTCTGGTCCTCATGCCTGAGCAGCAAGTGCTCTTAGCTGCCGCTCCATCTCTCCAGTCCTTGATTACCTTCTCAAGGGGCAGATTATTTTTTCTATAAAAGAGGAATTAACCTGGAAGAACAACACAAGGTTAACTGTCCCGAGTATGTATTATTGACAATAACGGTGATGTAACTATGGAAATGAGTCTTTTCATCCTTGGTATGTCTCAAAGATCAGCTAATTACAGAATGAGCATCACTGTGTGCCTAGATGTCAATGATTGATCACCACATTAACTATTTTGGTCTGGTGGTTACTCTAATATCACCATCTCGAACTCCCACTGGTTTACAAATGACTGCTCTATGTAAGCGTGGGGTTTAACTAGTTTAAGACTCTCGGAGGCTTTTGTACAGTGTCTCTGGGAAGATCTTGGCTCAGACAACAAAACTGGAACCCAAACCCTACAGTAACACCTTCACGAGACAAAAACAGCATGGAAGTGAAACACATGCACGGCAGTTTAGGGATCTTAAGCTAAAAAGCAGGGCCCGTTTCTGCTCTTGGAACCAGCAGAGGGCGCTCTGGGACCGTTCTACTTGGTGTCTGGTTCTTCGTAGATAAATGGATTCCCTTTTGTATTCACTGCCCTGTTCTGGGTGAAGCGGGGTCCTTCAGCTTTGGCTGTGGAGTGAAAACCCCACAAAGACTCAAAGTCAGGGTTGTTGTAGTGTCAAGAATAGTACAGCACCCACTAGCTACCTTGTCTTGTTCTGAATCATAGGTGAGGACTCCGTTAAAGCTCAAGCTACTGAGATAGAAGTGAAGTCAGCCACATTGAGAGGTAAAAAGCCTGTGTAGATTGCCCAGGGATAGGAAGCGTTGGGTTTCAATTTCCCGTTCTTGGAAGGTGTCTGAGGGCAAAGGATTTAGTGGCTAAAGACTCAGGCTTGAAGGTCTGAGTTCCACGCCTGGAACCCATACGGGGGTGGAAGGGAAAGACTCCACAAAGCTGTCTTGTGACCCTTACCTTAAACAACATGCACACACACAGAAATGATAATTTTTTTAAAACTGCATCAGAATTTGGAGATGAAAAGACAAAGAGAGATGAACACAAGCCATTTAACTGCAAGGGCTTTGTAAAATCCTCATAAATTTTTTTCATTTGATTTTGAGAGTCAAATGTCATAAAATAATGTAAAGTAAGCCTATAAAATTATATAAATACTAAATGATTGAAAATCACAGGGGCAAAAAATAAAAATAGAAAAAAATAAATGTTATCTACTAAGTTAGCAGTTCTGTAAATTATATAAATAAAACAACTTTAAAAAACAAATAATATATAAAGTAATGTTTTCTGTTATTTTTGTCAGAGTTTCCCATTACTTTGTACTTTGCATAATCTTTATGTCTTTGGGATAAAAACAGTATCGTTTTAAAGTGCTCTAACATTTTCATATTTGTATATGAACATTAGATATCCAATGTAAGAAATGCCTTGTAACTTTTAGTCTGCATCGCTGTAGCAAGCAGACCTCCCCACTGGGTGGCTCAGTGGGAATAACTACTGGAGGCGATCCAGAGAGTTTGAGTGAGCCGCTTGGGAACACACAGAGAGTATGCTGAGCTGTGATGTGCGCTACCCTGAGCAGAAGGCTTGCCAGGGATGTCGCCAAGAAGGGGTCCAGACGTTGGATCCTGCTATTCTTACATCATTGCATGTTGGCTGTCTCCCAAGAGGACTGGTCCTGAGAGATAGTCAGTTCCTTTCAGCCAGGGCAACTTCTGAAGAGGCCTGGCTCAGTCCCGGAAAGGGGCTAGCACAGATTCTATTAAGAATCACTCACCCCAGTTGCCTTATGCAAATGTATCTTACAAGTACTGAGGGTTCTTCCAGCCTTTCCTTTGCCTCTGCATCGCTCATCTTGTAGTGTGAAAAGCTAAGAAACTATGTTTGGAGTGCTCAGGCGAGGGAAGAGAGCACTCAGGTGCCTGCTGGCCCCATGTGGCCTGTAGGATGTGCATGAACAGATACTGCTTTGATTTATGTTTACAATGCCCATCCTTGCTTTTGATTGCTTTAAGAGCACTGTTTTCTCAATCGGTGTCAGACAGAACCCCACTATGAACATGGTGGTTTGTAATGAGTAGTGGCCAAGACAGCAAGACTTGTCAAGTTTATTTAACTCCTAACACTGAGAATGAGCAAATGCCTTTAAAAATAATAATGAAAGAAAATTTAAATCCCACACTGGCCAGAATCTTACTCTGTAGCCTACACTGGCTTTGAACTTTCAAGAATCCTCCTGCCTCAGTCTCCAAAGTGCTGGAATTAGAGGTGTGAAGCTTTGTGCCTGGCTTCAAGTATCTTATCTAAATGGAGTGTTTTCATAGTATTCTTCTCTGTTATTCTTTACTGTGAAAGCTGTTGATTTTGGTTGTGTTAATGTTGAAAAACAATGGTGAAAAAAAAACATTTGCAGAGCTAGATATAAATGTTGTTAGATTTGCACAAATGATAATTATCAAAAATAATATTATATAATATCCCTATGTACATACACACATGTCAGGATAGACAGTATCTTGAGATAAATTCAAGATGTCTATTTTATGTAGAAATATTAGATATTTAGATAAATACAGAGTAATAATTTTCATTTTCAATTTATGTTTAGGCATTTTTAACTTAGTAAATCCTAGAAGGTGCATAGTTTTCTGATTCTAGCATTGCATGCCTTTCAGTTATTTCCTCTTGAAGCATGCTAAAAGAATGATTTCTCACATTACTTTGCTTAAATGGAATGCACAGTCACTCCACTTGCAGGGTTTTGCACCTTGTTTTCTGCAGGTCTGGTTCTAGTGGTGACTCTTATGCCCCACCCCCATATCAGCATCTTTTTTGGTTTGATTTTATTGAGACGTGGTTTCACTATGTAACGCTGGCTGGCCTGGAACTTACTGTGTAGAGCAGGCTGACTTCAAATGCATAGAGATCCTCCTGCCTCTGCCTCCTGAGTACTGGGATTAAAGGAGACCATCTGACACCAATGTCTTAAAGAATTTTTTTAATTTATCTTATGTGTATGTGCATTTGACTGCATGAGTTTATGTATACCACATGCATGCAGGAGCCTATGGAGGGTACTACAGGACTGAGCACATCAGTTCACTAAAGATCTGATACCGGTGTTTTAAGCACAGTGTTGCTATCATGTTAATAATACTAACTTAAATAATTTTGACTTAAAGGAATGCCTTAGCCAAATAGGTAAATATGTTTTTTTCTGAGCTTGATGTGCCTATGTGTATTAATCTGGGTTTTTTAGAGGAACATAACCGGTAGAATGGAAATATATATATATATATATATATATATATATATATATATATATGGGATTTATTAGAATGGCTTACAGGCTGTGGTCCAGGTAGTCCGACAGAAGGTCCAAGAATCCAGTGGTTGTTCAGTCCACAAGGCTGGATGTCTCAGCTGGTCTTCGATATACACTGGAATCCCGAAGAAGTAGGTTCCAGTGCCAGGGAAGGAATGGACTGGCCTACAAGATGAGAACAAGCAGGCAAAGGGAACAAGTTTTCTTCTTCTATGCCCTTTATACAGCTACCAGCAGAAGGTTTAGCCCAGTTTAAAGGTGGATCTTCCCACCTCCATAGATCTGAATTAAAGGTATATCTTCCCTCTTCAAAAGATCTGGATTAAAAGTGGGTCTTCCCACTTTGTATAATTCAATTAAGAAAAAAAAAACCCACACAAGTCTATTCAGCCATTTGGCTTTTAGTGGTTTTCAGATGCAGTCAAGTTGGCAACCAAGAACAGCCAGCACAACATGTTAATGCCTCCTCTGAAAAGCTTTTCACTGGACAAATGAACATATTCTGCAAGTCCACATCCCTGCTTGTGAAGCTCTTAAGAGGTCACCTTGACAGAATACTTTGTGGGATAAATCTACAAATTCAGAACTGATTGAAATCCATGTCATGGTCCATAAACTTTGTTACAAAATGCAATTTATCCAAGTGTGAAAACGTGTTTTCCTCATTTACTTGGGGGATTGAGTGTTTTTGGCCACAGGGTTTCTCTATATATCTCTAACTGGCCTCAAATTCATGATCCTCCTGTCTCAGTCTCCATACCCAACTCAGTAACCTGACTGCTTTAACATGAGTTCACGGTTCATTTACAAGGGAGAAGGAATCTCCCTGAAGTTAGTCAGAAGCCTGCATTTTTGGAACAAAACATGGCTTCATCCAAGCAAATCCAAGTTGGTCTTTGGGGCAGAGCAGTGGGCCCAAGGGAGGCTGTGCAGAGAGCTGATGAGAGGCTTGGGTGTGTAGGTGGAATTTTCCTGTTCTGCCTGCCAGCTCCCAAATAACCACACAGAGACTTAATATTAATTATAAATGCTCAGCTGATAGCTCAGGCGTATTACTAACTAGCTCTTACATTTTAAATTAACCCATATTTCTTATTTACTCTCTGCCATGTGATGGTACTTTCTTTCAACACAGCAAGTTCATCTTGCTTCTCTCTGCATCTCTTCCAACCTCAGAGACTCTGCCCTTCTTCCCAGCATTCCTCTATCCCCCCAAAATCCTGCCTAGCTATTGGCAAGTCAGCTCTTTATTAACCAAAGAGAGTATTACATATTCATATTGTACAAAAAGATAGTTCCACAGCATTTCCCCTTTTTGTCTAATTAAAAAGAAAGGTTTTAACTTTAACATAGTAAAACTATATGTAACAAAAACAGTTGTCAAGTAAGAATTACAGTTAAAATATCCAGTCCATTTGTATTTGGCAAATTCAGAGAAAATACTCCATTATCTATCCTATCTTGGTGAGTCTAAAGTTTTGTACCTAATTCACTTTTTATCCTAACTTGTATTACCAACCTAAACCTTTCCTTTTATGCCTCTCAACCCCCCTAAACAATTGACAGACATTTATAATCCATTGAATGACCAAAACCTACCCATACGCCATCTCTTGGGAATGTGAGCATCGTTCTTTAGACTACTTCCTGTTGTCTGTGGGTGCTGGTATCTATTGAGGGAAACTTGAGAAAATTAGAATAACTTTTAGGTCTTGGCTGGAGTAGTTTGTGAGGCTGGACCATCTCAGCCAGCAGCCTTGAAGCTGTTTTGGATATAGAATTCTGAGGAGACTGTAACAGAGGCATTTTGAGATGCTGGATCACCTGAGCCTCCATTTTTATTGGTGTCTGGTTTCCTTGTCCTGAAATTTATAAACTTTTACATGTAACATACATTTTTGTATTAATACAAGTATAGACTAAGTGTTGTACACAAGTTAGCCAAAGATGATTTTTTTTGTTTTATGTTTGAATAGGTAAAATATATATTACATGTTTTGTAGTCTTTCTAGGTTTATTTCTTTATGTCTGTAGTCAGGATTTTCAGGAGGTCTTCCCCAATCAACCCTGATCCATCTCAATCTGGAATGAATCCACAACCTTTTATTTTCTGTGGGAACAAAAGCATAACCTCAGGCCAGGCGGTGGTGGCGCACGCCTTTAATCCCAGCACTCGGGAGGCAGAGCCAGGAGGATCTTTGTGAGTTCGAGGCCAGCCTGGACTACAGAGCGAGATCCAGAAAAGGCGCAAAGCTACAGAGAAACCCTGTCTCGAAAAAACAAAACAAAACAAAAAAACTTCTTCCCCAAAGCAGCATATCTTTTGACTTCCATTTTGAAGTCAAGACATTTTTAAAATATACAGGTTGGTTTAATCCAGCAGCCTTCACAATCCAAGCTATCTCAGTACTTGTCACTCATTCATCAACCATCAAAAAATTCAAAGACAGCACAGTAACATACAGAATTCAGACTCCTTTTTCCCCATCTTACGTGGCTTTCTCTTTTTTATTACTTTTACTTTCTCTTTAAAGACTTTACTTATTTTTAAACTATTTCTTTTTTTCTACGACTGTCAATACCCATTTTCTTTTCTTTCTTAAGCTTATGCCATTATTAAACACGTTGTAACCTGTTTATAGGTTGTTTTGTTTTGGTCTGAATCTGTCTTTACTGTATATGCCTGTCCTTTTCTCACTATATGAGCCTTTAAACTGCTAAGCAGCATGGATAGGACCTCCACCTCAGCTTTGGTGCCCGGCTCCACCCTGCTCTGTGGTCTGTGAGAGATGAGCTCTACACCCCATGGGCCTAGCTGAGAGCTGTGTTTATTAACCAGGAACTGCAGTCAACCCCCCCGGCTCTGGGATGCCAATGCTCACATTGAGGGAGGTGTACTTATTTAGTTTGCTGGGCTTTTCTTTTGTTTTTAGCTTTCTAAGGCCCTATGTGGAAATTCAGGCCTAATATTGGGCGACTTTGTAGGTGGAGTTTTTTTGTCAGGATCTGATCAGCTCTGTCCTGCCAGCTGCTCCCAAATAACTACACAAAGACTTCTTACTAATTATAGAAGCTCAGCCGCTAGCTTATGCTATTACCAACTACCTCTTACAATTTAAATTAACCCATATTTTTTTTATCTACCCTCTTTCACGTGGCAGTACCTTCTTTCAGCATGGCATGTTCATCTTGCTTCTCTCTGTGTCTCTTACCAACCTCAGAGACTCCACCCTTCTTCTTCCCAGCATTCCTCTGCCCTGAAAAATCGTGCCTAGCTATCAGCAAGTCAGCACTTTATTAACCAATGAGAGTAATGCATATTCATATTATACAAAAAGCTTTATCTACAGCATGGGTGATGTTTTTGTTTGGGGTTTTGGGTTTTTTTTTGTCATATTGTGTGTGTGTGTGTGTGTGTGTTGGGGGAAGTCTGCTCTATGCATACTAGGCAAGTACTCCACCACTGAGCAATATCCCCAGCCATCTTTTTTACTTTTAATTTTGAAATTGCATTTCATTCTGTAGGCCAGGCAGGCCTTGAAGT
The DNA here is from genome assembly GCA_902168425.1 of Peromyscus attwateri. Classification (NCBI taxonomy): domain Eukaryota; kingdom Metazoa; phylum Chordata; class Mammalia; order Rodentia; family Cricetidae; genus Peromyscus; species Peromyscus attwateri. Next base: position 49,364 of record CABHPP010128336.1, on the reverse strand, counting down.
TGAGCTCCTGCTGTCTCAGCCTTCCAGAGTAGCTGGAATGACAGCTGAACCACAAGATCTGTCTTACTCAGTTTGGGACAGGAAAGAGTAGGTGACTCACCCGAATACCCCACGAGCAGTTCTACCTGCATCTCCACTTCCTACATCGTGCCAGGTCAGGATTTGCTGGGGAAACTCCTCCTGCAGAAGAGACTGGAGCATCATTTTTTTTCCCTCTGACTCAAAATCTTTTTTTTTTCTTTTCTTTTTATTAAGAGATTTTCTATTCATTTTACATAACAACCACGGATTCCTCTGTCCTCCATTCCTCCACCCCCACCCCCCAGCGTTCCCCCCAAACCCACTCCCCATTCCCACCTCCTCCAAGGCAAGGTCTCTCCTGGGGAGTCAGCAGAGCCTGGTACATTCAGTTGAGGCAGGTCCAATCCCCTCCTCCTGCACCAAGGCTGAGTAAAGTGTCTGAGCATAGGCCCTAGGTTCCAAAAAGCCGGCTCATGCACTAAGGACAGGTCCCGATCCTACTACCTGGGGGCCCCCTAAACAGTTCAAGCTAAACAACTGTCTCACTTATCCAGAGGGCCTGGTCCAGTTCCATGGAGGCAGGGGGTTCCTCAACTTTTGGTTCACAGTTCATGTGTTTCCACTAGTTTGGCTAGTTGTCTCTGTACTTTTTCCAATCATGGTCTTGATATTTCTTGCTCATGTAATCCCTCCTCTCTATCGTTGATTGGACTCCTGGAGCTCCGCCTGGGCTTGGCCGTGGATCTCTGCATCTGCTTCCATCAGTCACTGGGTGAGAGTTCTATCACGACAGTTAGGGTGTTCGGCCATCCGATCACCAGAGTAGGTCAGTTCGGGTACCCTCTCAACCATTGCCAGTAGTCTATAGTGGAGTCATCTTTGTGGATTCCTGGGGACCTCTCTAGCACTCCGATTCTTCCTATTCCCATGGTGTCTTCATTTATCATGGTATCTCTTTCCTTGTTCTCCCATTCTTCCTGATCCAGTTGGGACCTCCCGCTCCTCTAAGCTCTCTTTCCCCTGACCCTTGCCCTCCATTACCTCCTCTCACCCCCCAGTTTGCTCATGTAGATCTCATCCATTTCTCCATCGCTGGGTGATCCCTGGGTCTTTCCTAGGGTCCTCTTTACTGGGTAGCCTCCCTGGAGCTGTGAGTTTCAGTCTGGTTATCCATCTAGTATCCACTTATGAGTGAGTACATACCATGTTTGTCTTTCTGAGTCTGGGTTACCTTACTCAGGATGATTTTTTTCTCCATCTATTTGCCTGCAAACCTCATGATGTCATTGTTTTTCTCTACTGAGTAGTACTCCATTGTGTATATGTACCACATTTTGGTCCTGCCTCTTGAACCCATCCCTGAGACACAGCCCGTCCCCAGGAACCCCCGCCCAACTCTGTCTCAGTTGCTGGCCAGCAGGCAGGGCATCTGCGGGAAGGCCCCCCCCTCACCAAGACCCCCACCAGACCCTGCGATCTACACGCCCTGCCCCCATACCCATCCGCCTGAGAACCCAGCCACTTCCTGAGAGCATCTTGTTGCAGAAAACTTTTTTTTTTTTTTTTGGTTTTTCGAGACTGGGTTTCTTTGTGTAGCTTTGCGCCTTTCCTGGAACTCACTTGGGAGACCAGGCTGGCCTCGAACTCACAGAGATCCACCTGACTCTGCCTCCCGAGTGCTGGGATTAAAGGCGTGCGCCACCACGGCCCGGCTGCAGAAAACTTAAGGTAGGATTTGGCTGAGGTCATGAGTCAGGATGGGATTGGACTCTTCCACTTAGAAGCCACCCCAACCACACCTAGCAAGGTGTCTTAGGTAATTCAGATGCCTATAAAATATCAGCAGTGGATGATCACTCAGGTACTATCATAACCATGATCTAAAGGTAATTCCAAGCAGCTCTAAGAAGGAAAATTAACAGATATAACGGGATTCTCAAACCTGCTGCTCACAGCTCTTTACCAACTGGATTGATTTTATGTGACTCTCTTCTTTAATTCAAGGGCATCTAACTTATATGTGATGCTCAGTCACATTGTGTGATGCTCTTAAATTAAGTAGACATTCCTTTATCCTTGTTTTTCTGTGAAAGGAGAAAAAACATTCCTATATCCATTCCCAGGGTTATTCTTAACTATTTGGATATTGAAACAGTGGTATGCGTGTGTGGAGAGGGTAGAATTATTCTCTACTAAAATCAGTAGACTTGGTGAGTCTTAACCCAACCACTACCTAACCCTGCTAGAGGGGACCATATCTGCCCCTTGGGTTTGATTCTCAGGTCCCTCCCATCTTGTAGTCCTATCCAACCCTGCAGAATCAAGCCTGCATTTTTATTCTGTCAGCCATGGGATGTACTGGTTTTTTTTGTTGTTGTTGTTTTGTTTTTCCTGTCAAGGCTATGTATACTCTGTGGGAGATGTAACTAATGCCAAGATGGCTAGATAAGGTGGTGCATGCCCGTATAGTCGTTGCACCCAGACAGAGAAGGCAAGGCTGTGAGTTCAAGACCTGCCTGAGATAGAAAAACAACTAAAGATCAAATGTATAAAAGGTCTTGAGCTGAATATTCATGAGACTCACTGTTTGAAGGGTCTAATCATGTGTCTTAAACTGCCGAACAGTGAGTGTGGAAACAAGTCACCTGTGAGCCAGAAGAGATTCAGATCATACACACATCCTCTATGCATGTATTTTCTTTTCAGGGAGCACTAGATAATAGGGACTGTCTGAAGAGGTGAAGGCCACACATTTCACATGTACACATGCACAGCCGTCATCAGGAAGACCCATGGCTGGGCAAGAGCGAGCCTAGCCTCCCTTGTTTTGAAAATAAGCTTGTGTTTCCTGAGCATGTAGGATTCAGAGCCCCGACTTTAAGGTGATTAAAGCCTCAGTCTGGGCTAGGGGACTTGGGCTTCCCAGGGGAGCAGTAACTAAGAATGATTGGGAAGAGACAGCTGCCTCAGTGTGGCCCCCTGGTGACCATCTGTGTCTCCCGCAGCTCTGTATGAAAGAGCCTGCTAATAAGCTTACAAGCACATCTGGCAGCCTCAGTACACTAGTTGACCTGGATGGGACTGGCACCTGGAACCTGCCCTGGTGTCCTGCAACATGACAGGCAAGCTTTTCCCCACCGAGTGACTTTCTGTAATCGCCTGTGCATATGAATCCAATGGGGAAACCAGAGGATCCGGTGTTGGCAGCGTCCTGTCAGGCATAGTCTTGGTGGTAATGAGTTTACAGTCTGAAAAGTTATCAGCAGTGAGGTGGCAGACTTCATGGGCAGTGGGCACACTCTAGGTCAGTGGGGAGCTCGGGTGCATTTTGGAGTCCCAGGTAGACACGTTGACAACCAAAGCAACTGAGTCACCCTGGAGAGGATGGGGACGCTCTACATGGCCAGCTCATCTGGTGCCACCTTCATTTTCCTCCTGCCTACCTCTACTGGCCAGACAACCTATGGCTTCTTGGATGTGCATGATCCTCTGTGTAGGGTAACTCCAGTTAAACAACAACAACAACAACAACACACACACACACACATACACACACACACACACACACACACACACACAAACACAAGCACAAGCATACGCACACGCGCTCATGTAGCTTGTAAAATAGCAGGTTTCCACATGGCTTATCAAACACCCTTAGTGTTAGTCACCCGTCTCCAACGCCCTCCTCTGCCCACATTCCTATCCCTCCCTCCCCCTCCATGTCGCCTGTGTTCTACCAACCCCTTCTCTTAAGATCTTTTACCCCTCTCTCGCCAATTGTCCCTTCCTAGTTTCCTGGATTCTATAGGTATTCCAAATTCAACACACAAATCTAAAGATCTGATATAAGATTCACATATGAGTGAGAACATGCAACATTTGTCTTTCTGATTCTGGTTTATCTCAGTGTAATTGCCAACTCTGTCCATTTACCTGCAAATTTCATTTTTCTTTGCAGCTGAATAGTATTCCATTGTGTCTATGTACTACACTCTCCTTATCCTTTCTTTAGGAGATAGGTATGTGGGCTATTTACTCATCCTAGCTATTGTAAATAGAATAGGCACGCACATGGATGAGAAATAGAGACCTTTAGGTGTATGCCCAGGAATAGTACAGCTAGGTCACATGGTAGATCTGTTCCTAGTGGCCACCCCAGTTTGCATTCCCACCAATAGTGTACACTGGTTCCTTATTCTCTACATCCTTGCTGACATTCTGACTAGAGCAAGACAACATTGCAAAGCAGTCAGTTTGCATCTCCCTGATGGCTAAGGATGATGAACACTGCAAAATGTGTTTCTTTGCAATTGGCATTTCTTCTTCTGTTCAATTCCATAACCCACTTTTATTGTTTTCTTGGTATTTAGTTTTTTACTTCCTTGTACATCATAGATACTAACCCTTTGTCAAATGTGAATCTGGCGAAGATTTCTTCCTATTATGTAGGTGGTCAACTTCAAATGATTGACAGTTTTTCTTTGCATACAGAAGCTTTTTAATTTCATGAAGTCCTACTTGTTCATTATGTTTCATTTCCTGGGTGACTAGAATGCCATTCAGAAAGTCCCTACCTGAGCCTGGAGCCTGAGTGCACCCCCACCCTTTCTTCTAGGAGTTTCAATTCTGACATTGAGATCTGTGGTCCATGAACTAAACATTTTTATTTCCTGGTTTGCAATCCTGAGAAGAAACTAATGGAATTTTTAGGAGTAAGCTCTGCATGAAAATCCACCTGCAATCAGCATTCCCAAAAAGCTCATTATAATTCAGATTTGGGGTGCACACCCCAGGCCCCAGACTTTGAATCCTTAGGGGATGAGCAGAGACAAACCAAGTCATGCCTGCGTTCCTATAATGGGAAGCTGCTGACTCTCACTGACAGACCGGAGATGGAAGAGACACAGTGAGGTGCACAGTGTCATCTACTCTGCCCCAGGGCACAGCGTGATCACCCTGGAGGCTCACGCTGTAGTCAGGGCCCGTGTGCTCTATCCTCGTCTTCCTTTTCTATCCCTTTCACACTTGTTACTAAGAGTTCTTATGGTAAAGAAGTTACACACACACACACACACACACAGACACACATACACACATACACACATACACACACACACACACAGACACACACACACACGTATGTACTCACATCTTTCATTACATAACCTTTTCAAGACACATCATTATTCATAAATTTTAAATACACAAAGGATTCACGGTCTTCATTTTGTATTTCATAAAAAAGGACAACTGAAACAATCTTTATGTATATTACTTGAAGAAATATTTTAGAATATTTACCAAGTTCAACATTAAAAGTATTTCTGTTAATGGTTTATTTGTTTGTTTATTTATTTATTCATTTTGAGACACAGTCCTGCTTTGTAATCCAGCATGACTGGAACTCATAATTTTCCTGCCTCAGCCTTGAGTTGTTAGATAACGGGGGTGTTCCAAAACACCCAGCCTGTTTGATAATTTTTTAAAAAACTATATTAAAATAATAAAGGTGCTGGGCAGTGGTGGTGCACACCTTGATCCCAGCGCTCAGAAGGCAGAGTCAGGCAGATCTCTGTGAGTTTGAGACCAGCCTGGGCTACAGAGTGAGTTCCAGGACAGCCACGGCTGTTACACAGAGAAACCCTGTATGGGGGACTTGGGGGCGGGGGGAGTTGGAGTTGACTGAATACTTTGTGTGTGCTGAATGCTTTGTGTGTATTTGACAATTCTCACAACAGCTCCACTATTACCAGGTAAGGGAGTGGAGGCAGAGAGTTAGCCAGTGCCATTCAGCACGTTATGATGTCATGAGGTGTCACAGTTGGCATCAGCTGTCAACTTAATACACCGGGGAAAGGGAGCCTCATGGAGAAGTCTTAAAGACAGTCTTATGTCTGTCATTGCGTCTTTTAAAAGAAGATTTATTTTTATTTTATGTATGAGTTTTTTGCCTGCATGAATGTATTGCACAGTGTGTGTGCAGTGCCTATAGAGGCCAGAGGAGGGAGCTGGAGGCCCTGAAACTGGAGTTGCAACTGGTTGCGAGCTGTTATGTGGGTGCAAGGAATTGAACACAGGTCCTCTGCAAGAAAAGCAGGTGTTCTTAACTGCTGAGCCATCTCTCCAGCCCTCAATGTTTTTATCTCGATTGTAAAAGCACTCTAACCTTTTCTTCATGGCAATAGTGCATGAGAATATGAGCTTAGCTGGAAGGGTGCTGCTGGGTCCTAAGGGAGCTGGAACAGTGGCCTCCTGAGCCAGCTTTGTAGGGGGACCTGTTGGATGTTCAGAAAAAGCTAAACTTCGACAAAGAGTCAGTGGCCAAGGAACTTGCTCAGAAGTAGCCAAGAGCTTGAAAGGATTAAGAAAAGAAAAGCCTCAAAAAACAAAATGAAAGGAACACTGTCTCCTAGAAGGGCCCCAGAGATGGATCTTTAAGAGAGTGAGATGTGGGGCTTAATATGATCTCACTTGTATGAATGAGAATTTTCTTTGGACTTGAATTCTTCTTAATCATTCCACTTCATTGTTTATCTTTGTTTCAGCACTCAATTTCATATTTTTAAAGAGTGAGACCAAGAATTGCCTGAGCCCAGTGAGAAAGGCCCCAGAAAACTGGTTTCAACTCAGAACAACTTTAGACACAAAAGAACTGGTATTCATCCTGAAGACACAGGACAGACCAGGACACCCTGTCCTGAGATTCCTGCAGTAGTTGGTGTTTGGTCAGAAAGGAAACAATGAAATATCACAGCACTGCTCACGGCTGGATGTCAAGGGGGTTGGCTGTGTTTGGGATTCTAATGAACATTTTGTCATTGACACTGAGAAAAACTTTAAAAATTGAATAGTGAATCTATGCATTTGTCTGTGGAGTACCTTCCATTTTGTTCTAATTTTTAAATTCTATTTCAGAAACTGAAGATTAAAAAAAATTAAAGTTTAGAATCTTACTGCTAAGTATGATGACCCAAGTTCCATCCCCAGGACTCACACGATGAAAGGGGAGAAACAATTTTTTCTTAGCATATTGAAGATTTCATGAAAGAAATTCCAAAGCCCTAGAAGTAGGGTAGGACCAGCAGCCCCATGAATGACCGACCCTAAGAAGCACGACTTGCTCAGTGGAGCCTGTGTGGGAACACTGGCCTGTGCTGCCGCTTGCTGAGACACTTTCTCTTAAGTTCCTGCAGTCTGACGTGGACATGGAGGTTGTCTGGGTGAAGCTGCGGCACCCTTCTCAGAAAACACAAGTATATGTTCCTTGTGACTCTCAGTTTTGCCCTTTATAGGAACAAAGGTAGAGTGGGCCAGAGCCCATCAGCCAATAAAATATTCCCATCAGCCATCATTCCTGCCTTTCGTCAGCATGTGACTTTTTAATATAATTAATGCACATGATTTTCTCCCAGTGCAAAACTATAAATACTTTAATTTTAAAAGATTGTTCCAAGCAACCACAGCATTGCCATTCCGGAGTCACACACTGCAGTGGGACCACTTCTCCCATGGTCCTCAGGGTTTCTCACCCTCATGAAGTGTGTAAACCGACAACATTTTCCTGTCTCTGCTAACTGAACCTACAGCCTTCATCCCTGGTCTCTTTTCCCTTACTCTTGCCCTGTGACATTTTAACCCTATACTTACTTCTTTTGTGAATGGTGTTGCTTCTTCCAGAAAACTGCAAACTCTACTATTTGGGGGGAAGTGGCTCGTTCACTCAGTTGAAAGCTTATGCTTGGGTTTTGGTGAGTGAGATCTGTCAGGGAGGTGTGGCATAGGGTGGAGCCTCTGGTCTGATACCCCGTCTCAGGTCATCTCCATCCCTTGCCTGCCCGCAAACCATGCACACTGGTGGCAAAGAGACTCTATGCTCTGCCCCTGTGGCGGAATGGTGCTTGCTGCCCTAGGCAGTTTCCTCATCTTTGGGAAAGTGTTTTCTGCACACACTCTGTTTTTAGAGGCAAAGATGGCAAACCACGTGCGTGTTTTCTTCCCCATTTCTTCATGGCTTATATTTCCTTTTCTCATCATCCACATTGCTGGGAAGAGAGTTTTTTGACAAAAAGTGTGAGCTATTTATAGGTAGCTGAGAGAAAGGGAATTTTGCCCTCCTTTTGCTGGTGAAGAAATTTCCAAACTGTGAGTGACAGTTCCTATGGTGTCATAGGTTTCCTTGGCACGGTCTGTTTTCACATCCCAGTGGCTCTGGACTTTATTATTTGGTGTCTTTCAGCGGGGATAGTCCAACCTGATACAGAAAGTTAAGAGGGGAAGTACAGTCACTAGCATTTATAAGCACAGCACTTTCTAGTTGTTCTCAAACAGAAAAGATGGAGCACAGGAAAGATAAGGCAGCGCTCATTTCATGGGGACCTGAATGGCATTAAGAGAGCCTTACCACAGTTAAGTCCCCCAGTGCTTGCAATGGCCCTGTGAGATCCTCCATTACACCAGGAGATCAAGGCACATCAAAGACACACATTTGGATCTCAGAGCTCAAATCCTCTATCCATCTCCTAGACTCTCAACTGCTCTAGCATATAGAGGCATAGAAAATCAAACCGTGGCATTTAACTGGTGGATTCAGTGCAACAGCTGGAACATCCACCTGGCAGTACTGCAGAGGCGAGTCGCCCATAGACATTTTGTTATCCTCACGCAGAGAAATCCTACATTTAAATCTTTATATAGTCACAGACTCCAGATATGGCTGTAAGCAGATCCCTTCCCCTATCTAGGCCTCAGTTTCTCTACTAAAACTGAGAGAGCTGAACTGAACAGACTTTCCCAAAGGATACCACATGCTTTGACGTCCTCCATTCAGTGCTGACATTCTATGATTCCCCCCAAGCAGTTGGAGGCTTATTTTTAACTCCACATAGATGTCTCTTACAAATTATCCGGGGTCATGGATTAGCTGAAAATACAAAAGCTTAATTTCCTCTGCTTGGCTACTGTTATAAGCAATGATCAAAGAGTCAAAGAACAAACAGAGCTGGCCGCTAGAGAATGCCAAGGATGGGCTGGGGGCTGATCTCACCCAGGACCCCTCGGGTTTGGAACTCTGGGGTCTGTAATGCACTGCTGTGCTGGGCAGGCCTGAAATGAATCATAACATTTTGAGGCCTCAATGGAAGAGAGAAGAAAAGGAACAGAGGCCAGGGAGAGTGAGGGCCCAGTGTTTCCCCAGTTAAATACATGTTTTCATTGCACTGTGATGGGTTCAGAGGAATGAATGGCCACGATTTAGTTATCTTTTGGATGGATGATTTTAAATGCTTGTTGGAAGCGGCTTTCATGAGACCAATTCTCCAAGCCACGGCACAGAGTGGAAGTCTTTGGGACGGGAGCACTCGTCTCTCAGAGCTTGCAAAGGCTTTGGGCTCTGAGATTCCTGACGCAAGCATTTCTGTTTCTATGATCCCCGCTGGCACACGCTCACTGCCACCCTTTCAGATTGTCATCAGACACCATGTCATAGGCCAAAAGAAGGGATTTAAGACAGACACTGAGGGAGGAGAGGGAGAGACTGGAGACTCTTAACTCATGCCATGTTTATTTGGGGCTGGTTATGGTTTGAATGTCTGTGTCTTCTCCAAGATTCTTGTTGAAACTTAATCCCCATTACAACAGGATTAGAAGGTGGAGCCTTTTGACAGTGATTAGGCCTGTAGGGCTCTACAGTCATGGATGAGATTAGCACCTTAATAAAGGGACCTGAGAGCAAGTCCAGCCTCTTCCCCTTCCCCTCCCCTCTGCCATCCGAGAACACGCACTGCCCCAATAGATGTAGCAACAAGGAGCCTCTTGGAAGCAGACAGCAGCTCTCTCCCAAAACAAGCCAGTGCCTTGATCCTACACTTCCAGAAATGTGAGAAACAAACTTCTATTTAAAGACTATACCGTGACATTGTGTCCTAGAAACCTATGCCCAGTTCTGTGGTAGACCGAGGAAGGAGACCAATCAGAAATGTTGACCTGCACTAGAGAAATTGCTAGAACTACCACTTCCCCAGTTGTTCTTGGCAAAGTGAAGTGGCTGGTGGTGGTGCACAGTCATGCCTCTCCACCCTACCATTCCTGTTTGTCTCCCATGCTATCCCAACAGGAACCGGGGAAAATAATGAATTTAGTTTCTGGTCTTCAGCACAGTCCTGGGCTGCAGTCTTGCTCCATTAGGCCCTGATCCTGCCCATTTGAGAGCTTTTTAAGTCTGTTCCAAAGATGCATCCCAGAGTTCTAACAGGCATAAAACTCACCATGCAGCTGGGCGGTGGTGGCGCACGCCTGTAATCCTAGCACTCAGGAGGCAGAGGCAGGTGGATCTCTGTGAGTTCGAGGCCAGCTAGACCAGGACAGGCTCCAAAGCTACAGAGAAACCCTGTCTCAAAAAAGCCAAAAAAAAAAAAAAAAAAAAAACCCAAAAAACAAAAAACAAAAAACAAAAACCTCACCATGCAGTGAGGGCTTTCTCTGCAAGTCAGGCATCATGAAGCATTTGCTGCATATCATTTTACTGTAGCCTCAAAGCTAAGTGCTGTTGTGTGGACATAGTATATCATTTAGAAAGGAGAACAAGAAAGGGTAGATTAAAGCAAAATGGTGATGTGCTTACTAAAGAGTGCACATGCATAGTGTATGTGCTAAAGAGTGTACATATTTAGTGCACTTTGTGTAAGTATGTTGAATGCCCTCAGAGAACAGCTCATTTTCAATGCAGAGTAAGTCCTCAAGTGGGCTGTGTCCACATGTGACTGTATGAGAGGCTGTCACCTCACTAGGAGATCTGGACTGGAATTACACATTTTCTTGAATATTCTTGTTGGCTTTAGTTCTTTGTGAGCACTTCTGAACTTAGTGCATTGTAGTCTTCAATCAAGAAGCTTAGCTATTCAGATTCTAGAACATGCAGGTTGCTAGAAGTATGTTTAAAATATTGAAAACTCATTCCTGGGAATGCTGATTTATTGTCCCTGAATCTCAAAGAGTAACATGCCATGAAATTGAAAATATTGAGAGACTTGAAGAGTTTTTCTCCCTACTGCATTATAATTCCAAGTTATATCATTCCATGAATAATGTATCATAACACACACACACACACACACACACACACACACACACACACACATACACGTGCACACTTGATTTCTTCATTCACACCATGTGGATGATAATAGTATTTTTCTTTGGGGGCTGCTTTGAGAATGCAATAAGATAATATTTAGTAAGTAATATTCATGGTGCTTGATCTGAAGAAAGATCCATTGCATAGTGAGTGTTAAACCTCATGCTGGGGACCCTGGGATATAACTTTGAACATGGAATAGACTTAATGTTTCTGTATATGCAATGAAATATCATGCAGCCATAAAAAGGAAGGAAATTTAGACATAATCTGTCACATGAATGAACTTTGAATGCATGGTGTTAAGTAAAATAAACCAGATACTGGAAGTCTAATGTTGTATGTTTCTGTTTATGTAATGTATCTAGAATAATCAAATTCACAGAGACAGCAGACAATGGGTATCAGGGCCTGCAGTGAAGTACTAGCTTTTGTTTACTGGATACAGAGTTTGAAAGCTAAAACAAACAAACAAAAACAAAAAACAAAAAAACTTGGTGGCTGGAGATACCACAGAGCACTTGCATGCTTGGCCAGGCATTCATGAGGTCCTAGCACCAAATAAAGAAAGAAATTTGTTCTGGAGACAACAGTGGTTAAGTAAGGTTTATACAACATTGTGAATGGACCTACTGTCACTGTATTGTACACTTCACAAGTGGTAGAAATGCTAAGTTTTCTGATATCTATATTTTATGACAATTGAAAGAAAGGAAGAAAGAAGGGAGAAGGGAAGGGAGGGAGGGAGAAAGGAAGGAGGAAAGGCTCATAAGGAAAGGAACTGGGATCTACAAGAACGACTTGTAGATGGTAACTGCCACATTTCTCCAGGATTCCCCTAAGTTTGAATACAGTAGAACTGACACACTTCTCTGATCTTTCCTAGTCAGCCTGCATTGTCTGGGGAGTGTGAATCAACGGGTATGTGGGGGTCACAGTGGTACAAATAGCAACTGCTTATGACTGTCTGCTGAACTAACTGCAAATGGCTCAATGAACATTACATCAACCCATCTTCCACCTCTCTCCCAGCTATGGTGGCTTGGCTCCAAACTCCTTTTAAAAATAAGCTTGTTATTAAATTTCTTTGAGACTTGGTATATAGCCCTGGCTGGCCTGGAACTCATTGTGTGGCCCAGGCTGGTCTCAAACCCACAGCAATCCTGTTGTCTCAGCTTCCCAGATGCTGAAATTACAGCCTAAAGTTCCACAACATGCTCGAGTCTTCCGTGTGCAGCTTCAAGTCTGCACTCTTCTGAATGCCTCGCGCCCGCTCCCCACTGTGCAGCCCTGTCTTTGCATGCAAGCTACCCAAGGCGTGCCGCAGGTGACAGAATTTTGCAAACCATAAAAGGCCACCTGAGTGGCACTTCTTGCCATCCGTTCTGAGATGGCTCTTGGATGAAGCTTTGCAGGAACAGTACGCAGCCTTGCCATCGATTTACAGTCCATGGAGTTAGCTGGCTTCTGAAAACTCTAAGGACCCAAATAAATAAGTGAAGGTATTCAAACCAGAGCCCTCAGCCTTACAGAGTGCTCTTTGTCCACTTATTTTACGTGAGTTACTTAGTTTTAATTTATGATCATGTTTCATAACCTCCCAGCAAATGGCCTGTTATATAGTTTTGAAAGTGATGAAGGCTTAGAAACAGGAGACCTCATTCTGCCCCAGGGGTTTGAAATCTGGGGTTCTGATAAGTGCTAGGAGACTGTTGGCCTTTGGAGGCAACTTTCAGAATCCATGAATTACTAACATGTATGTGATGTGGAAATCTGAGTTCTTTACCATGACCTAGAGGGGGAAGTTACACTTCACAAGGTTTACTGTCCTCAAGATCTTTACCCTGTGGCCTGTGTCATCATGTCCTCAAATGACACAGTCCTGTCGCTCCCTGGAGAGACTTAGAGCTGAGCATAGTTCAGTATAATAGGAATTTTGTTCTGAAATTGTGCCTCTGACTTCTAATTTCTGCAAGAGTAGAAACTGACTTCTGAGCCCCATGACCCATCTCACAAAGGCCGAGTTGGGAGAAAGCCTTCTTCATGCTTCCGAACCTTCCACTGAGAGCTAGAGAAGCAAACTGTAAGTTCCACATGACGGAGAAAAGTGAGGCTTTCATGACACTAAAGGACACTTACAAGCTCGACGGGCTGGAAGTTGAGGAAGATGACTTGAACCCAGAGACTCAAGGCCAGCCTGGGCAGTACACTGAGAACCTAGGGAAAACCAAACCAAACCAAACAAAAAGCAGGGAGAGCGAGGGAGAAGCGAGAGGAAGGGACAGAGGAGAATTTTTTCTGTAGATAGCCCTTTCTTTCTGAGCTCGCCCAGGTTGGCCAGAGCTGGAACTCCACTCTTGTATCCTGACTGTGAACATGTTAACCGACCACTGGCTGGCTCACACTCTTAAACCAACTCTGACGAAGTTCTCTGCATCCACCTAGAGAACTTTCTAACTTAGGAAGGCTTCATTTAACTCTGTATTTTGAACTAACGATCACATGTAACTCCAGGTTCTAGAAGATCCAACACCCTCTTTTGGCCTCCTCAGATACCTGCACACATACACACACACACACACACACACACACACACACACACAGAGAGAGAGAGAAAGAGAGAGAGAGAGAGAGAGAGAGAGAGAGAGAGAGAGAGAGAGCCTGTGAAATATGAACAGCTGGGTAGGTGCTCTACCACTGAGCTACATCCCAAGCCTGGCATCAGTTACCCAAAGAACTTGTTCCTCTACAATTTGTTCTCTATCTGCCATTCAGCGTGAGATCATGGCCAAGCACCGCAATCTTCTGGGGGCTCAGTTTCCATATCTATGAAATGGGAATGATAAGTTATTTGGGTGAAAATGAAATTTTACTGATTTAGGCCAATTAAGTACTTTAAGTCAATTACTGTTGGAAAGGATGAAGAATGCATATTTTTCTTCTTAGTTGTAGTGAATTCAATTATTTTGATTAGAGAATTTCAGGGCAGTCTTAAGGCATCAGAGGGTCGGGATCACTGGTGTATGCTGAGACCCAGAACAAAGGAATTCTTGACTTGCTGCTGACTTAAGAGAAGCAATGTTTATATACTGTCAGTGTCACTGTGGCTGGTCCGTAGTGTAGCACAGCAGTAGGAAAAGAGTCTAGCATGTGCAAGGTGATCCTGGATTCAACCTCTAGCACATAAATAGATGACTGGTAGGTACTTAGACAGATCGACAGGTAGATATAGTCACAGACAGTCATTTTGTACCTCCAAAGACTTACCACATCTATTTTCTTCTGAAAAGCCTAAGGATTTTACTTTCTTGACCCAGATACAGGCAGGGATCATGTATGGAGAAAATCTGGGCATTGTCACCCCTGAGAAAGATATCTTAGGTCTGACTCAGTTTTTATTTCCCCCAAGCTTTAGAAATATCCTGCCTTTTCTCTAATGGAATCTTTTCTTCTGGGCCTGATTTTATTGGTGCTCACTGGCTACTTATTGGCTAGGGAATCACAAAGCAAAAGAACAGATTTACTTTTTATCAGAGTGTGTGGGGCTTTCTGGTAGCCATGAAAGGCATTAATACCCCTAACCCAGGAATAACTTAGATCTGCCTACCCACTCTCAAAGGCAACAGCCACCTGGCACTGCCCTGGGCCTCCACACCCCAACTAATGGGACAATGATGGGGTAGAAGGCAGGGGTCAAAGAGTACAAGCACACTGGCCTGTCCCCAGCCCACATCCATTAACTGCACCTAGTTGCTTTCCTGGAATTCTCAAGTCCAGGATCAGATTCCCCATCCCCACCCCTGGGACTTCCCACATTGTCTTTTGGGCTCTGCTCTGCTCTCATTGCCAACTGAACAAAGAGAAATCCAGCCACAAAGACCAGCCAGGCTAACTTGCTGCAGCCTTTGGACTTTCCCTAAATGGCCAATGTAACCTCCATAACAGCCTCATCCATCAGCACCACCTTTCAGATCACTTTCTGCGAGGGGACCTAGGAGAGAGACACCGTGCAGCCATACAGCATTTCCTTACAAAGTCACGAGTAATTGCAGCATTGAAATAAAAATGGGCAAAGCTTTGCCCAAATCGCTCTGTTTTTTGTTTTATGTCATTCCCAGCAATACAGAAACCCCTTTGAGGAACTTGTATACTTGGAAAAGAAAGAGAGAAAGAAACAACGATCGAGCAAATAAACGAACTCTGAAATTCATTTTTATATTCTATATGATAAAGATAGTATTTCACATGGAATACAAGGCATTAGACACCAAAACTTATTTTGTACATATATAAGCACGTAAGGAATTAAGATAAGCTGGAAACTGTCGCAGTGCACAGCTATAATCCCAACCCTCTGAGGCAGGAGGATCAGGAGTTCAAGGCTACCCTCAGCTGCTTAGCTACCAACCAACTTCAAACAAAAGCGGGGAAGGGGCAGAATAAAGAACGTCAAGGCTTCCGTTTGATAGACCGCCTTTGCCTTGTGTAGATACGTAATTATCACCTCCCTGTGAATGGTGAGCCACATGAAAAAGAGACAGGATGCCCAGACTTTTTAAAGGAAGATTCGCAGCAGGAGAATGACGGCATGAGAGTAGCTGGGCTGGGCTGGACTTGAGCTGACTGGATTTCTGGGCTCTGAGCTCACCTGCTGTGTGTTTGGGCAGCGCTGCGTCACCTCTCTGTGCAATTCCTAGTCGGAAGTGTACTTTTCTGGAGTGAGGGGGAGTAGGGAGAGGGAGAGAGGAGACCATGATTTCTGTGAGTTAACAGAAGAGGGGCTGGAGAGGAATGGACGGCAGCTACGTGTCCTAAAACGTTAATTAGGGGACCCAGGGTTTGAGTCTGGGGCTAGCTCCCCTGCTCAGATCGAGGTTCGACTCCCTGGGACTCGCGTGGAAAACGAGTCCAAGCGTTCTTGCTTCACGAAGCTGCCGGCTTCCATGAGGAAGGTGGAGGCAAATCTCCGGCCTCTGGGAGGCACTATTGTCTTACGTTTTCCTCCAGCCGCAGTGGCTAGGATGGGTGGCAGGCAAGCTTTCACCCCAGCTGCTTGCCTTGACCACCTCGGGCACAACTAACGCCCAACGTAAACCCGAATCCCTGAAAAGGAAGATGAGTGCAAGTCTCTGAACGTCAGAGCCTGCCCCTTGGGGAGCGCTCAACCAAGGGGGGTGGGGGTGGGGGTTGTCCTCTGCGCGGCTTGTTCCCTTGGGAATCGAAGGGTAAGTTTTAACGATGGGCTGGGGGCAGGGTCGGGGGTACCTGGTCGCCTGGGATCTCTTGGGCCAGAGGCGGGCTGGGCCGGGTGTCAGTGCACACTTATTGATGGCAGGTATTTGGGGAGTAATTGAGCGCGGCGGCGAGCCGGGGGCGAGAATGGGCCTCCACGAGCAATTAAATGTGATTAGGCTGAGACCTTTGGGATCCAGCTGGGTGATTGATAACCCGGCTGCATTCCTGCCCGGCTCGCGACTTCAAACGGGCGGCTGGCTGCGGGAGGGGCGGGAGGGGCCTCGCGCCCGGCCTCGGTCCTGATGGCGCGGAGTCGCAGCCCCTTCCCGCGCCCGGGTCGGTCAGAGGCTGGCTAGCTAGCCAGGTGCAGCCCCCGAGAGAGAGAGCAGTGCCGAGTCACCCTGCGCTGAATGAGCCGCTCCGGACCGCGCGACGCCCGCCTGCTCCGAGCTGCTGGGACAGAAGGAAAACTGGAAGCAAGAGAGGGAGAGAGGAGAGGGTGGGGATGGTACTAATTTAGAAAACGGGGGTGTGGGAGATTGAGAGAGCTACGCAGGAGCAATGTCATCTGCAAGGAGGAGGGAAGAAAAGAGTGGGAGGGAAAAGTTACCAGGATGAGCGCATTAAAAACAAATCGGAGACAGGAAAAATTAACCAGACAGAAAGTGGGATGGGCGTGAAAAATAAAGGAGGGGAAGAATGGGGGAGGAACAGAAGAGGCGAAAAGGAAATAAGACAAAAGAATGAGGAAGGAGAAGGAAGCCTAGGGTCAGATGGACGGCGGGGCGACAGGCCTGGGTCTCAGCTCGTCCTTCATCCACCCCTTTACCCCAGTTCTTGCCTCAGCCCAGCAAATTCTATGCCCAACGTCAAGCACTCTCGTGCCCGGGGCACCCGGGCATTTGCTTGGCCTAGATCAAGGCATCAGGCCAGCTCTGCACCCTTGCAGGCTGGATGAGGGGCGACCCCACCCATACTGAGCAATGGACTCCCCTGAGCCCCCAAGCCTGGCCCCATAAGTCATAAATCTCAAGTAGAGGTGCCCAGGGTTCCCTTGCTGTTGCTGGGATCTCCGCGTCTGGGGAGCCAGGGAACAGTTTCTGTCTCTGTTAACTTCACAGACAGGACAAAACAGCATGAAAGAAATCAGAGAATGTCGTCTGCAGGAGCTGAACTTTGAAAACCCCCCTCCGCCCTCATATGCTTCAATATTAAAAAAAATAAAAAAACCCTAGGAGCTTCAGACACTGTATTAATTAGTGCAACCACCCATGAAAAGTTGGGTTTAGAGCGGCATTCTTTGCCCTGTGTGAAAAACCAAGTCTAATAAACAATTGTTAAGTTGGCCTGTTGCCGCTGGTAAATTACATAGCATTAAAAAAATAATGCTTTTCATATTAAGCACTAATTAAAGGTTGGGACAGCTTTAAAATAAGAGAGGGAGGGGGGAAATCAAAGAAAATATAAAACTGTTCTTTCAAGAGTTATGGGAGGTTAATAAAGTATGTCTGTTACACTAGGTCTGCTTTGCCCCCAGCTACAGCCAAGCTGGAGCCACCACAATTGGGTCTCAATAAGATAATGATATTCCTTTCTCTGCTATTAAAAGCCTCCCAGTGCAAACTTAAAATGATTTATTTAATTTAGGAAATTATGAGGTGTAACTTCAAAGCTTGAGCCGTTAGTAATGGAAAATACCAGGTTGTTTAAAATTATAATAATAATTGTTTGGAGGACTCAGGACATCAAAGTGTTTTCATCAACAAATGCAGCGAGGTTGGAGGAGGTTGGGAAGGCAGAGGTGTATGGAGTTTGGATTCGGCTATTAGGACCTTATCGGGGCCGTATTCAGGAGTCTGCAGCGAGTCCTCCGCTCCGCTTTGAAGCGGGCTGTTTCAGAAAGTCATTTTACTGCTGCTCATTTTGTTCGGGAGGGTGGAGGGAGACGGTGTCTGGGGTGAGGGGCGGGTTCAGGGGCCTGGAGGTTGACAGGAGCCTTTTCCTCCTTGCTGTGACTACTTTATTTCATTAAAGCGGCCTGTACCGTCACCCATCTCGGAGTTTTTTTGTTGTTCTTACATGAAAGGGGAAGCAGGCACAATCGGCTTCACCAACCAGGCCCTGTGATTTTGGGGAGGGTGTGTGTGTGTGTGACGTGGGTTCCTTTATAAATGAGGTTTATGCTTATTTCCAGCCCGGCAGTGGAAAAGGAATGGGGGTGGGGCAATGGCCTCTCCAACCCGTGGCAAATGAGAGGCTTTCATAGCAAAGAATGGCCGTGGGAGTTTTCTTTCGGTCAGACAAGGTTGCGCTCAAAGGCAGGCATCCCCTTTTCAGTCGGGTCAGGCAGACGTTTCGCCAGCTCCCGCTCTCAGCCAGGCCTCAGCGGCCTACCTCCTACGGCCCCTGCCCCCGCATCACCAAAGCAGGACCGAGCGGGGGAGGGGCGGGCTGGGTCCTCGGGGCCAATGGGGTGGAGATGCCCTGCGGAAGCCCCTCGGCAATGAGGGACTGGAGTCGGTGCAGAACTCCACAGCCCGCCCTCCAGATCCCCGCCTGCTCTCTGAGCGAGCCTTCTATGCCACCCCATCGTTCACCACCTCCTCAGCTCACCCTTCAGCTGGATTCCCCAGCCATCGCCTCCCTCTACAAGTTCCGTGACCTCAGTGAGCTACCCCTCTGGGCATTAGTTTCCTCGACTGTCTGTGACAAGTAGAACCTCTCCTAAGGTGGTGTGACGAATACGGGTTCAAGGACGATGGCCCCTTCAACCCTAAGCACCGGCTCCTCAGCTCTATAAATGCAAACCCCTGTCCCTTTCCCTATTTAAAAAAGCATTGCGTCCATGAAGTTTTTTGTTCTGTTTTGTTTTTGTGGACAGAACTAAAACATGGAAGGGCAGGTGTATGTATTTGTACGCCGGGTTACTGGCAGTTGATGCAAAGATGACCAAGGAGTACCTGGAGCTTTAATTACCAATTGCCTCTGCGGTGTGGGTCCTGGGCAAGTGAAGGTCTTCTAGCCTTCTCAGGTTGCCAGTCTGGTCTCTGAAACACCCTGCGTGCAGGACCAGGTCTGACCGAGGTGAGACCCAACCTAGACAGGAGGGTGGTAAGCAGCCCAGAGAGCACAGCACACTGTTCTGCCAACCTCAGCGGGGAAAGCCCATCCACTCTGGAGCCCTGAACCCGGTTACTTTTGAGCCAGAACAACTCTTCCTGAGTATTGGATCTGGGATCATGTGTGTGGTGCCCAGCCAGCCTGATTCCAGTTTACCGCACTTGTCTGACCGGGTTCTTAGAATCATACTCCGGACTTAATACCTTACCTCCGGAGGCAAGCTTAACCCAGAGGCCGGCGTCTCCAGGTCCCCACCCCGGCTATCACCGCCCGAGGTTACCGGCCCACGAGGCGCCGGGAAGGAAGCTCGGTGGACAGGGTAATTAGAGACCCCTTGGCGGCTGATGACGAAACCGGGAAGGACTTTGGCCTTTGGGAAACGCATCTCTTAAATGAGTGTGGCAGATTCTGGCCTGGAATTTGGACTTCAGGGACCGAGAGGCCCGAAGAGAAGCAGAAGCGAGCATGTTGGTGGCTCTGGGACCCGCCCGCAGCTCAGCTGAGGGCGGTAACCAAGAGGCAGGACGCGGTCCTCCAACTTCCAGTGTGTGCGTGATAGGTTTGGATCTAAGGAATGGGGCCCGACCACCATGATGAGCCTCGGGCTCACAAACACGGATTTTCGGATGCCCACCTCCAAGGTGAGTGCCATGCGCTGGCAACACCCTGAAAGTGCCCAACTCTCCACCGCACAGTTGAATGGTTGTCACACCACGACGTCCTCGCCCCTCCTCTGTGTTCCCAAGGTGACAAAAGCGTCTCCGAAGGAAACCGAAAGTCATCTCCAGCACAACAGAAAACTTGAGTTTAAAATCCTCTCCAGTCTCCCCCACCTTTATTCTTATTTTTATGGCTATGTCTTAAAACCAAGCCTGATGCAGGGAGGGCGCCTAAGTTCTTCTGGGATGGGTGGGCTGGTTAGCCCTCTTCAAATAGAAAATTGTGCTCTTTTGGGGTCCATCTCCATGCACACAGAGCCCAGCCCGACAAACCCCTGCATCCTTTTCCAGGCTTCCCAACGCTGCGCGCTCTTTCTGCTCCCGCCAGTCAGCACAGAGCGTAAAGCCCCCTTTCTCAACTTCAGTTGTTTTGGTGGTTGCAAATTTCCAAGTTCAAGATTTTCCCAGGACCATCTACAGACTAGTAGGAGTCTGGGGAGCACTGCCTCACCACTTTGAAAAAGCTCATCTTTACCACAGCTTGACAAACTTTTAATGGCGATTCCAACAGCTTCTCCCCGAGCCATACAGGCTGCTTGCTGACGTTTCCAAGGACTTGCAGCTGACTCCTCTACCACCCAAATTTGGCCTTAACTCGACTTGATTTACATTAATAGAGGAATTAAAAGTGCTAGTTCTCCCCCCTTATCTGGATGCCCTCCCCCCAAATCTAGCTAAGAATAGAGTGCTTTTTAAAAATAACTGTGAGTTGGGACAAACTTTACCACAATAAAACATTTTAATTTAATTCAGAGTAAGAGATAAGAAATAACTCTTCAATAAAATATATAAAATTATACAAGATACCCTTCCAACGGGATAAAAATATACTGGTGGAGGAGATGGGCAGGAAGGCGAAATACCAAGAAGCTGACTGTGTTGTCTGACACCATTTTCAGCAAGTCAATAAAGATGGCTTCACCCTCTGCCCCCAACAACATGTTAGAGTATATAAATTCCCCTAATAAGTTTAGCACATACAGTAAGTACACACACACAGCATGTTTTTTTTTTCCTTCCTGATTCTATGAGTTGTTGAAGAATATTTAAAATATAGATAATAGGTACAAGGCACTAGATTTTTAAGCAGACAATTGCTACACCCAACCCCAATCACCTTTGCAACCTGTGAGGACTGATGCAATTAGCATTTCATAGAAATCAACTCTTCCAAACATGCTTTACCCTTGAAGCTCTAACTCCAATGACCTGGAATGGAGTCAAGATTGACCTGACAGGAGTTAAGAAGTTTTCCTACTTTCTACCTTACCCTGAGGAATTCTCAGGGATATCCTTAGCCTCCTCTCACTAACCTTAATAAAAAGAAAAGTTAATAGGGAGAAAAGGAGGGGAAAACAGGATCAAATGTGCATCTCAGAAGAGATTTTTCTTAGGCAAACATGTTACATACCTCCCTTCATTTGCAAAAATCTGTCTGAATCTACTTCTTGTATGCACTGTATCTACTTCTGGTTTCCATAAGAAAGTCCACCATCCTCTCCAACCCTAGCAAATTCTGCAAATAATCTCTTCCCTTTAAGAAAATGTAGCAAACAGACTTAACACAGTATCTTAAGAAGATGCGATCTAGAAAAAAATGGAGAAGTGTATATATAAATTTTGCCTTTCAAAATAACTTGAATTTTTACATCTGGCATATAAAAACGTCTTATATTTTATTATATATTTATACATAAAAACTAGCAGAGCCAATATTTGTGAGAGGAAAGGGGGGCATTTGGAAGATTATGAAAACAAAATGGGTCTTGGTGCCTCTCACCTAAACAACAAATTCACTGTGTATCAAGCGGCCCTGTGGGCCCCGCTGCTTAGGGTGGTTTGCCATGCAAGGTTTGCATTCAGGAGCTGGACTGGCACCACCTTCTCCGAGGGGGTCGTTCTATGCAAACATCCATCCTGGAGTCTGTCCATTGGGTCTTCTTTAGGATAGATGGTACATGCCATATCCAACTGGCGTGGCATAGAGTCCCACGGGCGGGATGGGAAGCACAGGTCTATGGAAGGGGTAAGATGCTCCATAAATGGATGCTGCTTGCAGAGGTGAGTTGATGGGGAAAGGCAGGCTGAAGCCCGAGGGCAGCATAGGTTTTGCAGCCATTTTCAGCTTTTCCAGTTCAGCCTCCTGCAGTCTTTTTGCCTTGGCCCTTCGGTTCTGGAACCAGATTTTGACCTGGGTTTCTGTAAGGTTCAGAGAGCTGGAAAACTCTGCCCGCTCTGCAATGGAGAGGTACTGTTTCTGTCGGAACTTGCGCTCCAGGGCTAGAAGCTGGGATGTGGTAAAGGGTGTGCGTGGCTTCCGGTTGGTCTTGTGTTTCCTCAGGGTGCAGGTTGTGGGGCTCATATGTCCTAAAGAACAGAGAGGGGAATCAATTAGCAAATGTGGCATTCTCTCTTTCTCTCTTCTCTTAAGAGAACACATAAACCTTGTTTCATTTTCCAAAAAGGTACCTTTGTCAAATCCCCCCCATCTCTCTCTCTCTCTCTCTCTCTCTCTCTCTCTCTCTCTCTGTGTGTGTGTGTGTGTGTGTGTGTGTGTGTGTGTGTGTGTGTGTGTGTGTTGAGAAGTAGTTAGTGGTGGAAAAGGACCACATTTAAATGGTAGTTGCTATATTTTTATATCAGCTTGAGTAATGTGGTCATGAAACATTTTATATGGAAAACATATTGCATTGCAGAAAATGGAGATAGAAACCACCACTAAAGCTCTCCATAAGTCACAGGAGCTGAGCATTATCTAAGAAATAAAACTTCCTCAGAGTTCAATCTCTTGTCTTTAAAATGGGGGCCTGAACTCATACCTGTTCTCAACGATAGGACACACACATCAAGAGGAAAATAAAAAGGGTGTTAGATGCTGGGTTAACATTGGGCCGCTCTCTGAACCAGAAAAGTGGGGTTGCACCAGCCTATTTATGAAGGATAATCATGCAGATAAGGCCTGCGGTAAAATAATAGCATCCAGGGATGGACAGGCAGATCTAAGCAATCAACAACCACACAGCTGTCACTCCATCCACCCCACAGATTATAAAACCCCAACATCATTTTACAGATCTGGCCATGTACTCTGGCAGTATAAACTTTATTAAGATGGGGGGAAAATTAGCTCGCTCATAAACGGACATGTCAAGGGAAACCACTCCGCCTCTGAACTTCGAGCCCATGATGAGGGCATCTTAAGTCTCTTTTATCCATTCCATGGTTTAGGGCAAATGTGTAAATAATTATTTTGTTGTTGGAATTTAGAAGTGGGGAATAACGAGCAAAATAAAGACATGGCAACAGCGTCCAGACTCTGTTTAAAACGGGTTGTTATAGGAAGCACAGTGATGGGGCCCCAAGGTGACTCCAAGGCAGCAACCAAACTAATTCTGGTCTTGTTTTCCTCCTGGGTAGGGAGGGGTGTGAAGTGACAAGAATACAATGTGAAACAATTACTTTTCTGCATTTGGCTTTTACAAGTTATTCTAATTTTTCTAATGTAGCCAGAGTGGTAACTCCTCTGTATTCGCAGGGGAATGTAACATTTCTTGTTTAGTTACTTTGGTGGCCCAAAGAATTTACACTTCATACTTGAGAGTGACACTGCACAAGTCCCAACCCAGCCTCTGTCCTGGTGTCACATATTAACCGTAACTTTACAAAGTGGCAGGTCCTGCGATCAGAAAACAGAAACCTGGGAGAAAATTGGGCAAGAGACTTCAAAAAAGGCCTTGACTTTTGCATATGCTAATCCCTAGCTAAACAAGCCAAGAGGAAGGGGCTTTCTTCTAAACGCCCACACCAACACCAAAGCTGGAGACCCGCAGAATCCACACCCTTCCTAAGCCTACCCGGGCTCCCTTCGGATTCTCAACAGCCACTGCACTCCCTTGCTGTGTTCCACAGACGAGTTCTGAACCAGGGTAGCCTGGGTCACTCTTGTTGCGGCACGGGGAATTACAAAATCCAGGCCAAGGAGACCGTGCGCATGTGGCAAAGCCGTGGAATGAGAACGTTCCCCCACCACTCCCATGCTCTTTCCCCACCCCATTTTATCAGCGAAAGAAAGCATGTGATTATACAAGACAAAACAACTTTTAGCCTACTTCCTCCAAATAACAAAACCAGGACCAGGGGTGGTGGGTCCCTTCGACTCCAGCTCCCAGCGGACTCTTGACACTTTCTGACTTCATCCTGCTGACACTTCCAGGCTCCAAGAATCTAGAAGTTCTATGTTTTCAAATGCAACCTCTGAAAGCCCTGAGTTTCTCTTATAAAAAGATTATCTGGGACACAGCACAGCCCACTGCAGGCTGTACAGAGCTGGTGGGGGAACTGCCCCACCAGACCTTCAGGCCTAAATATTCCAGGATTTCTGACCTTCGGCCACCAGTCCATTTAAAGGCTGGAATCCTGGATATGCTGTGGGGCATTGCCCCGGGGGCCTAAGAATACACAGGCACTCCAAATTTGTAAAACAAGTTAAGACTCTTCAAGTTGCTGAGCCTTCATTTCACTGTCAATAAAATGGATAAATACTACGTATCCCCTGGGGTGGCTTTGAGTACAATGTTTTGGAGTGCCCAGAACTCCACTTGGGGGTGGGGGGGTTGAGTAAATAAATGTTCCCAAGAACTTTTTCATGGGCCCAAACTGCTGATCCCTCTGAACTCTGCTAAGAAGCGTCCTCATCTGTTAACAAGAGGCTCTCTGCTGCCACACAAAGGAGATCAGATAAGATAATGTAGTGAAAAGCACTGTGCAAACTTGAGTTAAATTCTTTAAGTCCTTAATCTCTGGGCCCTTTCAGCCTTTCAGAATTTCCAACAGGGTGGAGAGAGACTGCCAGAGGGGACAGCCACTGACGCCTGGGTATATGGTCGTGTTTTGTTCACAAAATACCATATATCTCTAGTCCCGAGGGCTGAAAGGTGGAAGTGAAGGCAGCTTCTCTTCAGGCTGAGCTTGGAAAGTCCCTCCACAATCCCTCTCCTTTCTCAACTTTCCCAGAGTTTAGTGAGGGGTAGGCAAGGGGATGAGGAAAAAGGCAAAAGAGCAGGGAAATCTCAGAGGCAGAGATGAAACTAAACAAAGCTGCAGGGAGCGGGCCCCACAAATGTTAATAGGAAGAGTACCCAGGACCCTAAAGGGATGCTAAGCCTGGGAAGGCGGTCAGCAGTCTCACGAGAAGTGGGGTGCAGGTGAAAAAGATCAACAGGGCCAGCACCTGTGATAGAGGGTCAGAGAAAGCACGGACACCAGATCCCCATGCCCAGTGCATGGATGGTGACCTGGGACAAGCAGGGGCAGTCCTCTTAAAAGCACTAGCCACCATGTCTGAAGAGGTAGCCACAGGTGGCATGCCTCTGCCTGTACTCTGAGGTTCTAGCAAGCAGCCAAACGTGGTGAGCTTGTGGCCACCACACTGTATATTCTCAAATTCTGAAGGAATGCTGGTAATTATTACTGTGAGCCCAGGAGAGCCCATGAGGGTCTGGCCCGAACTAACTAGCTCGCAGCAAAACTCAGAACATAACCAACAACGAACTAGAACACGGAGAAACTTCCTTTCCGAATCAGTCTCTGCAACCATCCCTTCGCAGGATCTGGCTTGGACACTCTGGAATTCGAAGAAAACCAACGACTTCCCCTCCACTTCTGGTTAACCTCCATTTGTCTAATCTTGATAGTGGGGCGCACTTCGCAGGGCTGCGTCTATATTTTGAAGGTCAGTAAAACACATTTCGATACTCATTATAAGTGGATCTCAGCCCGGTGTGGTGGTGCACGCTAGTAATTCCAGCACTTAGAGGCAGGAGGATGAGTTCAAGACCATCCTGAGATGCATATCGAGTTCGAGGCCAGCACGGCCCACAAGAGACCCTGTCTCAACGAAACAAAACAGTGACTCTCCCCTACTGCCCGGGCAGGTACCATAGTAGGCAGTGAAACACAAGCATGAAGCGTCCGGAGCAGGGGGATAAGGGCTGCAGAAACCAGCAACTGGGTTTTGGTTTTCAAATGCCAGCCAGCGCGCAGGTACCTTAGACTTGGCGCAGCTAGGGATTCTGGGATGCGACCGCTCGCTGAACTGGGGTACCAAGGGGTCAAGAGCATCATCCTGTTAACACCTGTCCCCAGCCCCTCTGGGACCCCACGCGCGGATCCAGCCCAGGTCCGGTCCCCAGCGCGCACTCACTAGGCGGCGGGGAGTATCTGCCGGGTTCCTGTATCCACGCCGCTCCATCTTCGGAATTTTCCGACTTGACCGAGGCGGTCTCGAAGGGCTTGACGAGAGGCCCGGGACTGTGTGCGTCCCGGACGCCGTGTCCCGGCAGCAGCAGCGGCCGCAGGGCAGCGCCAGCCGAGGGGCAGTCGGGTGGCACCGCGGGCGACTCCTTGGGCGGCTTCTTGTCGGACATGAGCGCCTCCACGCTGAAGGGCAGGCTGGAGACCTTGACCCTGCGCTCCTCCGCACCGCCCTCGGCGCCCCCAGGTCCCGGGCCCGGGCCGGCCAGCATCGCGGGGCCCTCTTCATCTGACGAAAACAAGTCACTGCCTTTGGCCGGAGAAGCCATGACTTTCTGCGCCGTCTAGCTCTCGGCGCGCGACTCCGCTGGCAACTTGCAAGCGAAGACTCCAACTTTTGGGGGGGAGCCGGCAGGGGCGCGCCGGGAGCCCAGCCTGTCCTCGGAGGGGAAGTGGGAGACTAGGCTCAACCAATTGGCGACGGCCCTGCTCCTGACGCCACGGACGCTCGCCTCTGATTGGCTCTCTCTAGAGAGGCTGCGGCCCTCTACCCCCCGCCCCCCGTTTGAAATAAATTAGGAGTTAATTACAGGAGCAGTCAGCAGAGTTGTTATTAGGCGATCCCTCAAGGGTTATAATCGCCCAAACTGAAAAGTCCAAGGCGTAATTAAAGCCGATTGTTTAAAGAGGAAGCTTGCCGAGTCCCATTTCTTCTGTCTTTTAACCCCTCTTTAAAGTGTACCTGGTGCTCATCCCACACGCTCCCGCCTGAGAACGTTGGAAATCCGCAGATGGCATTTCTGGAACATTTATAACGCTCCTACTATGAACCCAAACTAGAGTAACTTTGTAACTATAGTGAAAAACAGTGGCCAGCATCTTTGCTAAGGGAAATAGTTTAGGCATGGTGTTTAGAAGAAAGCGTTTTTGGAGGGTGTTCCAAGAAGACTTTAGCTGTTACCTTCACTCATTCTTCAAGAAAAGGGACACAGGATAAGGGAGGCTGAGAGGTGGCCAAGAGATGCCCAACTAATCTCTTCCCTGCCTTTCCTTTGCCTTTCAAAGAGGCTCTTGCTCTTCAGCTCTGGCTAGCTTAGAAGTCGCTCACTATGTGGCCCAGGATGCTCTTGAACTTGCTGAGATCACCCCTGGCCTCTTCCCGAGTGTTGAGATTATAGGTGTGCGCCAGTAGACCCGGCGCCAATATATTCCTAGTGGCTAATTTATACAAATGGTCTCAATTTCTTCCTTTCTCCAAACAGTACTATTTTTAGAAACTGGAAATGCGTGTATTTTCTTGCCCCCCTGAATCTCCTCTCAAATGCGTGTTCATGAGTTTTTTGAGCTTGTGTTTGTCACTGGGGTTCAGGTGCCAGCATTTGGCAGGGGAGAAGGGTACTTGCGACATTTAGTGTCTTTATTCTCCCTGCATATCTTGGAAATAACAGGATTCAAATTTGCAAACCCCAAGCCTGAATATCTTTGAGGAAAGTACATCTCACCTGACTTGAATTTTTAAGCTGCATACCTATCCGTACCCCACCCTAAATTACCCTCTCTAACTGAAGAAAGTCCTAAAGCATCAGTGACGAACTGCATCGATGCACTGAAGGAGAAGAGTTTTGAGATAGAGGCCTGGAATGGTTCTGAGCCCGAAGGCCAGCAGTCTTAGATAGATAGATCGCTTCAAACGACCCATTTCAGGCCTCATAAGCTTTTTCCTATATCCAAAAGACCATGGTGAGGGAAAGAGAATCCTGCTCAGCCCAGGGCCAGAAACAGCAAAGGCTTCCTAAACCGTTTCTCCAGCACTGAAGGGAAGTACCATTGTTTTAAATTGTTTGAATGACCAAAGCTTGGTAGGTATCTCCCAGTTCAGGTCTCTTAGAAACTTGACCTCCTAGACATATAGATGCTTAAACTCTTTTCAGAGGACCTCTCTGAAACCATGTCCTTCACTCCAGACATTTGCTGGAGTGAAACTTCACTGGTCTGAAGAGACCCAAGTAGGGAAAATCTTAGAAGATAAAAAGCCTTCACCAGATACTTCAGTTCAGTTTTGGAAAAGCTTTTTAAAAGTTAAGTTCTAAACGGGTCTTCTGAAAAACTCTTGGAACCTTCCTCTACCACAAGATACAAGCACTGTGTTGTTGCTAAAACTGGAATCCCAGAGAAAGCTAGAAGACTATGAAAGCTGTCTGGAGATGCAAGCATTTTCCCTGGAGTCATATCTGATGATAGGAATCTCAAATACAATACAGGTAAATCCAGATTAAGTTCTGTGTCTTCTCAATGCATGAGGTAAGATGTGGGGTGACATATTTTGGAAGCAAATCTAAAATTCGTTTAGCTCTCAGTTGCCAAAGTGTACAATAAAGTTCACGTTTCAGTTGGGCTGAACCCAGCCAATGCTTTATAAATAATCCAAAACCCCATCCTTAAAATGTGTCAGTTTAGGGGCACAGGCTGATTCCTAGGAAGTTTAAAAAAGGAAGGGAGGATCAATTCCATTGGAATGCTTTTATTTTAATTTTCTTCTGGCAGAGGAAAATCCAGGCTCTCCGTCACTATTTTGGGGAAATGATAAGACGTAGAGGGAGATGGTGGAGGAGAAAAGGAATATTTAGTATTGCTCTCCAGGGTGCCAAGCTCGGCCCATGAACAGGACGCATGGCCAAGGGGACAGCTGGCGCTCCGCATCCGCATGCCAGGCGCCTCACCAACTCTGCTAGGGTGGGGACCAGGGAGGACAAGAGCCTGAACACCGAGTTAGCCATTCACGGAAAGCCCCATCTGCTCCAAAAGTTTTTCATACCCTCAGAATATTTTATTCACGTCTTCTCTGTGGCTCAAAAATAGAGAGCAGCCATTCCTCCGGATGGCTTTTGTGGGAATTAGCTTCAGTAGGTTTCATAAAGTAGTGGGTGTAGGAAATTAATTTTGAAATAATATTGTATATCAAAAGTAACATTAATTCATCCAACGCTTTCTTTGTCTCGGGTATCCGGAAAAAAAGGAACCACCACCGGCCTTCACCGACCCCGAGGCAGGTCCTTTGTAAAATCCCAGAGTAGAGATTTTCATAGCCTGAAAAAGGTGCAGGTTTGGGTGTCTTCCCAGAGCGGAGGACTGGCTTTGACACCTAGGGCGCACGCACGCACGCACGCAGTAAACGTTAACTCCGGGGTAGTTGGGACAATCTTTATGCAGCTTTAGTACTTGAAGCGGTTAGAATGGGGGTCCAACCGGAACCCAGACACCAAGAAGCGTCACCTTTACACCTTGCCCAAGAGCCTGAACTTAAGCAGGATCTCATTTGCTTTTCAAACACATCACTACGGGCGGAGACTCTATCTCTGTCGTCTCACCACTGAAAAGCCTCGGAGTAGGAAGCTGCCCAATCAAGCAAATAGGAGGTGAGACACCCTTGAATTCCTCTTGGGCCTAAGCTTGTATCTTCCCTAGCTCCCCACTCCCCGGATGCCTCTCACAGGAGCCCGGACCCTTCGTGGAGCAGCCGCGCACGCGCGCCCCGAACTCCAAGGTGAAGGCACTCCATGCAAACTGTGAAGCGCTGAGCAAGGACCTGGGCGTTTGCAACCCCGAGGACGGATCGCTGGATCCCAGTGGCTAGGAGGGGCCGGGGGAGGGGCAGAGAAGGCTGTAGACGGGCCAGGGCTGCGGGTAGGCGCCAGGCGCGGGGAGATGAAAGGCGGGCTCCGGGGGAAGGGGCTGCGCCGGGTGACCGGCTCCAGCCGCGCCGGGCGCCCCGCCCCCGCTGCCCGGGGCAGAGGCGGCTGCCCGCGCCGGAGCCGCGTTAATTGCTCTCGGCCCGGCACTCAGCCTGCGCGGAGCCAGGACAACCTCGCTCCAGGAGGAATGACAATTCGCCCTAATGGGACAACCTCACTCCCGGAGGAGTGACAATTCCTTCTAATGGGCCGCTTGTTAGAGGCCTATTCTCCGAACCCGGGTATCAGAAGCGGGCAGACAAATGGGCGCCAAGAGCCGCCAGGAATTCCACCGCTGCCCTGCACTCCGCGGACATTCGCTGTGTGACTTCGGGCAAAAGATGGCTCCTCTCTGAACTCATTCTCCTTACCTGTGCATGGTGGGAAGAAGGGGATAGAGCAGATCAAACCACCAACTGGGCAAACAAATCCCCAGGCAGCTGGAGAACCCCCCCCCCCCCCCCCCCCCCCCCCCCCCCCCCCCACCCCACCGACCCCTACCCCACCCCACCGAGAGTTACTCAGCAGGGATGTTAGGTAGATATTCAGGGTCGGAGCAGTGTTTCTTTAGCCCTTGTTCACATGCTTATGATGCTTAACAAAGGGCCGCAGGGGTAGGGCTTCGGCTGCAGCCCTACCTAGACTCCTGAAAGCGTCCGGAGAGGTGTTTTGTTGACTTCCCACCACCTGAAGTTGAGGGTTAGGAAAGAGGGGGGCCTGAGAGGTCAGTCCCACCCTGGACCCCTGGAAGATGCCCAGGACAAGGGTCTGTGAGTGAGTGAGGTTCGTGAACTAACAAGCTGCACCTCTCCAGGCCTGGAGCCTGAAGGGAGAATGGCCAGTTCTTGGAGTGTTCAGCCCACACTGGCTCAGATGTGACCGTGGCCCAGGGGAGTTATCCCTGGTTCCGACCTGTTCGCAAGCAGAACCCCTCCTGTCACCTGTAACCACTGCCTTCTCGGTTTCCTCTTTCAGAGCAGAGCGATGACTCATGCCTGGAAACAGCACTGGGGAAGGTGAGACAGGAGAATTGCTGCAAGTTCAAGCCCAGCTTGGGCTACATGAGACACAGTCCCGTCCCGTCCCCCCCCCCCCCCATCTCAAAAAGCCTAAGGAGAAAGAAGAAATGAACCCACTAGTGTGTAACCTACAGGCTCGCTGAGGGAGAAGTAGCAACAACCCATGGTCATGGAAGGCGGTGGGACATGGAGGTGCCTGTGTCTTCCTTCCTTGGGGACCTTCTTTGGGCCTGAATACAAGGTGGCCCGATTAGAAGGATGGATAGGACTTGTCATGAGGAAGGAAGCCAGCACTGTGCCCAGTGAGCACAGAAGAGTTCCGAGCATAGTACAATGAATAAATGTTGATTGACTCAAGTCCAGGTGGTGACCGAGCCTGCTCCCTGGAAGGAATCTTTGCCCTCACTTTGGTGTGAAGCTGGAGTTGTGAGAATCTCCCTGTTTGTGTTTCAACAATTGAAAGTGATGCTGGGTCAGGAAGTAATCATTTCATGTTGTGTCCAAAATGTCTCTAGGACTCCTAATTATCATCATAGTCCCAAGGAAGGAGCTACTCATTTTGTAGCTGGAGAGTTTTTCACCCGCCCAAGGTTTAAGCAGCAACTAAGTGGCCCAGCTGGCATTAAACCTCAGGGGGGACAGGCCCCAGCTGGGAACTACCTTCTCTTTCTCTCTCGCGGACAGCATGACTTCTGTCCCTGGCTTACAGGGTCCAGCGTCCAGAGACACTGCTTGTTTGTACCCGTTAATGAAATGTCTTGGTCTTGCTGGGTTTCCATATTTTCTAGAGGAAATCATGTTTTTATAGTTCTTTTTTCTATCTATCTATCTATCTATCTATCTATCTATCTATCATCTATCAATCAATCATGTATGTTTATGTACCTGTGCCATGAAGAATGACAAGAGGTCAGAGTACAACCTGCATGCATCCCTTAGTTATCCCCTTCCACCCTGTATGTTCCTGGGCTCGAACTCAGGTCGTCAGGCTTGGTGGTAAGCGCCGTTGCCTGCTGAGCCATCTCTCCAGCCCGTGTTTCTGTAAGTTAAAACTCCCCAAGGTATTTAGAGAACAGCAAGTGACATCCCCAGGGTCTGCTGCCCTTAATGATGGCAGCTGGTGCGTTCTGAGCATTGACTGTGTGGCCAGGCACTGTTGGAAGCACAAGGCCCAGACCAGTTCACCAAAGCCCACAACAGCACTATCAAGGACTTGCTAATATTATCTTCATTTTGCTCACAGGAAACCCTAGATACTTATAATTTCTCCTTTTGAATCGTGTTTGTTCAGGTGTTGGTTCTCTCTCCACCCTTTCCAGACCTCCCTCACATAGAAAAGAAGAGTCACCACAGTTTAAATAGGAGACCAGAGTGGGTGGAATTCTATACAAAGGATATTTAAAGGATTCAGGCCTTAATGAGTTTTCCAAATTTGAACTATAGTTAAGCCTTTCTGATAATGATAATATAACTCACAGATTTAATATCTTCTGTGTATTATAAATTAATCTAAGTGGTACATTTTTCCTTTACCACTCTGCCGTTGTTCATGGTTTTAGGCAAGCGAGTTTATGAAGAGGCTCCAGACGCAAGCAAGAAGTAGGGTTTGAACTCCTGTGTGCCACTCACTGGCTAGGTGACTTGGAACGGGTCATTCTCCCCTCTGGGCCCCTCATCCCTATCACTGGTCAAATCAGGTTTGGTAGCCGGGAATATTGTGTCTGAGCTTCTGAGGCAGAGGAGAGAGGGATGGGCGGAAGATGGTGGGAAGAGAAAATCCATCTCCCAGCAGGCGGTGTCCGAAAGATGTCTGATTAAGGTTTCCAAGAGAGTGGAGAAGCTGTGAGGAGAACTTAGTGGTTGGTCTGGGGAGGCGGGAGCTTGAGTTTTATCCTGTAGCAGCTGTGTGTCTTCAGGCAAGTCTACCCACTTCTCTGAGCCAAGCCTCATTCTCCCAATCAGAAACTGAGGGCTAATAATCCCTGTTTCAGGGGTTAGGAGGATTAAATGGGATTGTGGATATAAAATGTAAGGAGAGCAATTAATCCTCTCTTCTTGCCTGATGCCGGACTCGAGTGTGAGTCAGCAGATGAGTGGCCTGGGAGGAAGCATGGTCCATCATCATGATGCAATTAGAACTAACACTATTGGTGTGGATAATGGTAGAGGCTTATGAAAGTCATGCTTGCTCAAAGTCCCTGGGGCTTTTGGGCAGCACAAGAAAGCTTTGCCGAAGCTGCCACACATTTCTTCCCCGGACCAAGTCACATCTCAGCAGCGACAACACAGGCACCCCAAAGGCAATGGTCCTCATCCCTTCCTCTGCGTTCAGGAGACTAACACAACATCACCTCCACAGAGACTGAGCACTTGGCTTCCACATCCAGAAGGGTGCAGAATGTGGCTGCAAAATACCATCCTTGCCTCCACTCCCCTTGCTTCCAGAGCAATCCTATGACTTGCCTTTCACTTTACAAGTTTGTTTTTGGTCTTCAGATTCTAATTTATTGAAAGATAAACATTAATTAAATAATAGCCCCATTGGTCCTGGGATAAGGTCAACAAATCTGATTGTCTTGAGACAGGGAAGAGTTGTGCTGATACCTGAAATGTGGTAATATTGATTTACAGCATTAGAAAAGGGCAGGTCTGGTTGGAATCCTGTCCTGCCTCTACCCGGATGGATGGCCCTGGGCAAGTTATGTCCTGTCTCAGAACTTTGGATCCCTTATCTGTAAAATGTGGTGATTATTCCTACCTCCCAGGTTTACAGGGAGAACTTTGACAGAGATAATAGAGAACGGCATGGTTGTTATTGTTGTTGTTGTTATTAATGATCATTACAGCAGATCATGGAGGGTGTGCATTTGATTGGATGTATGGAATTGTTAGCATCATTAGTAAACAATGGCGGAAGAGTTTGGTCAGAACTCTAGTTAGTTGTCCTTAGATCCAGTTATCTCAAAGCTTGCCTCTTTCAAAGGAGTAATTGCAAAAGAGGAGAAGGATTCTTTGAAAGTGGAATTCTGATTAAAAGTCACATTGTTGCCCTCCATTTAACCAGCTCATCTTCACTGAATAGCTGGGTTGATTACCACTTCCCCAGCAGACAGAATCGCAATGGACCCTCCAGACTGCAGGCCAAACTAAGATAAGTGATAGTTAAAAGCAAGGCAGGAAGATGTTTCCAAATTTTGTTCTTTTCATAACTAATGAAAGGCACTGGCTGATAGGCTGTTCTCTTTCTTTCTCTCTTATTCCCCTGGCTCGTCCAGCCCTCTTCTGTTTTGTTTGAGGCACTGTGGCCAATCCCAGGCTGGCCTCAGATTTACCACCCTTCCTCCTCCCTGCTTTCCTCAGGTGGCTGCCTGCTGTGTTGGCAAAGCCTGGGTGAATGTCACTACCCAGATGGCTCCTGCCCTTGAGAATCTGCCACTGTTGGGGGGTGTAGCTTAGTAATGGAGCAATCACTTATCATGCGTGAGGCTCCAGGTTCAATATTCAGTACCATAAAAAAAAAAAAGTTGTATATGAACCTCCCCTCCATCGGGAATCCTGATATGTCAAGTGCCTGGATTCCATAAAAGATGTCAAAAGGCTCCCATGCCAACTCCATCTGAGGAATTCTTTTCTCCCAGTCAGAACTGTCCTGAAAACAGCATATTAACCATCTCAGTAAGTTGCCAAATGTTAGAAATTTGGAATGCTTTCCATAGAAATGTAAAATTCTGGCTTCTCTGTATCCTTCTGAGGTGGATAGCCCTAGTCTGGACTGCCAGAACCTGCAGATGAGATCTGCCTGTCCCAAGAGCATGCAAGATCACCCTGGGATACAAAGAATGCTGTCCTAGAAGGTTCAGGGTGTATGGGAACCCAAAGGAGCACTTGCCTATTCAACCTCGAGAGGCAGGAAGGCTGCTTTGAAGCAGTGGCCTTCTCAGGCTGAGCTTTGGAAGACTGACAGTTGAGAAGGTAGGGTCTCCTGACAGAGGGAGGGATGTGTATGTGGGCAAGCAGTGAAATGAGCCGGCCTGTGTGCTTGAGTATTCAGAGCGTACGGAGGGAAAGCTGCTGGTGAAGCAGTACACTCCGTCCCTGCTCGGGCAGTTGACCTGTTCAGTTCCTTGCACTCAACTGTCTGAAGCTCACAACTGTCTCTGTAACTTCAGCTCCATCAGACCCAACACCCTGTTCTGGCCTCCCCAAGCATTGCATGCACACGGTGCACAGGCATTCCTGTAGGCAAACACCTATACACATAGATAATA
Organism: Peromyscus attwateri; assembly: GCA_902168425.1. Taxonomy (NCBI): domain Eukaryota; kingdom Metazoa; phylum Chordata; class Mammalia; order Rodentia; family Cricetidae; genus Peromyscus; species Peromyscus attwateri. The sequence continues at coordinate 13,865 of CABHPP010128336.1, read as the reverse complement.
TTAAGTTAACTTAAAGAAATCTTTTAAGAGGAGAGAATATGGAGAAAATAGATGTGCACAGACGGGTGTGTGGAGGGAGCACCCCAGCAGGCCTTCAAGAGATACAACCCAGCAGGCCTTCAAGAGATACAACCCAGCAGGCCTTCAAGAGATACAACCCAGCAGGCCTTCAAGAGATACAGCCCAGCAGGCCTTCAAGAGATACAGCCCAGCATGCCTTCAGGAGATAGATCGGGAAAGGAAAAGATGCCCTCCCCGACCCTGCCACTTCACTCCCCTTCACTCCCCTTCCTCCCCTTCCTCCACCCTCCTTCCCCTTCCTTCACTCCCCTTCCTCCCTCTCCTCCCCTTCCTCCACTTTCCTTTCCCTCACTTCCCTTTCCTCCACTTCCCTTTCCCTCACTTCCCTTTCCTCCACTTCCCTTTCCTTTTTTCCCTTTCTTTTCTTCCCATCGTGTTCTGTTAAATCCTTCTTTTGGAATTTCAAAACCAATAGCGTTTGTGTATGATAACAGGAAAATCAGAACTGTGCAAGCAGTCAGGTCTCCTCTTCCTTCCTCCTGCCCTCCAGTATAAATAACCAGTGTGCACACTGCCATGTGTCCTCACTCCTGTGTGTCCTCACTCCTGTGTGTCCTCACACCTCCGCTCCACAAACAAAGGTGCAGGTGCAAACATGGGAAGGTGGGCTCCTGATGCCTTTGTTTGCGTCTGTGTCCTTCGCTTTTCTTTACTTCAGAGCCCAGATAGCTTGTCAATTTATTTCTTTGTCTTTCTTTTCTTTCTTTCTTTCTTTCTTTCTTTCTTTCTTTCTTTCTTTCTTTCTTTCTTTCTTTCTTTTTTTCTTTCCTTTTCTTTTCTTTTCTTTCTTTTTTTTTTTCAAGACAGGATTTCTCTGTGTAGCCCTGGCTGTCCTGGAACTCTCTCTGTAGACCAGGCTGGCCTCAAACTCAGGGATTCACCTGCCTCTGCCTCCCCAGTGATGGGATTAAAGTCATTTGCCATCACTGCCCAGCTGATATCTTATCGATTTCATTGAAGTAAACTTACTCCAGTCTTTCTTTAGTTTGTGTTAAGGATATAAGAAATTCATTTAACTTTTCCCTCATTGTTGAACTTTATTTATTTATTTTTGGTCCATTTTTTGCCAAGGTCAATGTTTTTTGGAAAACCTTTTGTATGTTACCTTTGTATTTGTATGAACATAGGTATTTAAATATATATATATATATATATATATATATATATATATATATATATATATAAAGATTCCTATTCTGAAGCTGAGGTTGCTGGAGCCCATTATGTATATTTTTGACCAGAATAGGCCTTATTCGGTCATTTTTAAAAGCCCTATTCCTTTGCATATTCCCAGCATAGCCTCGGGCCCTCCCCAGGCTCTGCTAGGCTGGAGGTCATCCCTCCACACACTAGGCCGGTGCTCTGCCATTGAGCTCAGCTCTTCCTTCGGCCCTATTGCTCCGTTATCTTGTCTGCCAAGGGTGATTTATGAGGCAGGGGTTAGTAGTAGGGTCCCATACTATACCCCTCTGGTGGGAGGCATTACAGAGCATATTGGAAACAATCCAGACTAGTGAGGAGGCTTCTGTGGTTGCTGAAGAAGCCAGAAACACTGGGACAGAAGAGCAGGGAGAGAAGAAGTAGGTTAGGAAGAAATGCAGAAGAATACCAGGCGGACTTCCTGTAGTCCCAGACTTGGAAGGTAGAGACACGGCCATCACTGTGCGTTCTAACTTAAGTTGTAGAACGAGATCCTGTGTCAACAAACAGTCAAGTATCGGGAACACACACACACACACACACACACACACACACACACACACCAAACATAAAGAAACCAGTTCCTCCTGAGGACAGAGGGATCCCTACTGCAGGCCAGGTCATGGAGATACAATGTTCTCTGTCCTCATGGCCTGTGTGTCGGTTTCTCATGTCCCTGGGTGCCAGCAACCCTAAGCCTCTCCTGGAGTTCTGTCTCAATACCCTTAGTGCCTGGAGCCCCGGGCCCAGGCAGCAGGCTGCTTCAGCGAGCTGGCTCTCTCTTGCTCAGGACCCGGGTGACTAGACTGTCAGGACAGGTATGTTGCCTCACGGCCACACAGGGCAAATAGTAGACAGAGCTTTGCAGTCAAGTTCAACTTTTCTTAAAAGATGTATTTATTTTATGTGTATGCGTGTCTGCATGTATGTCTGTACACCCATACATGACTGGTGCTCACAGAAGCCAGAAGAGGGTGTCAGGTCCCCTGAAACTGGAGTAACAGGTGGTTGTGAGCCGCCATATGGATGCCGAGAACTTTCCTCACTGTTTGCCCTGAATCTTTTCCTCTGTCCCTTTGCTTTGTTTTGTCTCCATCTTTCCCCCCAAACCCTGGAAATGAACAACTGACCCACCATTATCTCCTTCAGTGTCTTCAGGGATCCTGGGAAGTCTTGGGGCTGCTTTACTCTAAGGGTGTCCCTTGACCCTGTGGCAGCTGAGGGGGGGCACCACAGACTGCCATCAGCACAAGTGGCCTGTCCAGCTGCCTGTTTGGTTCAGTGGAGGCTGGTAAACCTTCCTTGTCAATAGGTCCATCCATCTTTGAAACCCTGCACAGAGTAGAATGCAACCAGCTCAGGCACAGCTACTGAGATTTCTCCCCCTTCTCGTTGTGTAGCCCTGGCTGGCCTGGAACTCACTCTGTAGACCAGGCTGGCCTCGAACTCACAGAGATCCGCCTGCCTCTGTCTCCTGAGTCCTGGGATTAAGGGCGTGCACCATCACACTCAGCTCCCTAACTGGTTCTTGAGCATCTCCAGCATCTCCCTCCATGCTTACAGGTCTCAAACAGAAATACTGCTTGCTTGCTTGCTTGCTTCCTTCCTTCCTTCCTTCCTTCCTTCCTCTCTCCCTCCCTCCCTCCCTCCCTCTCTTCCTTTTCTTTTCAAGATTTAGCACGCAAATGTGAATGGTAAAATAAAAATTAATTATCCATTGGCAGTGCATGCTCAAACCAAACGTGGAGTTCTCTTGAAGGAAGTAGTTCATATCTGCTAGTTCATCAGCTCAGCCTTGGATGTCACTATCAAAGATTTCAGGGTTGGATTGAAATGAGGGGCTATGCAACCTTGAAGAAGCCACCTGACCTTTCCAATCCTGTTTTCTTTTGCTTAGAATGCAGTAACACTAACTGGGAAGATTGGTTGGGGGTGTGTGCACAATGATTGAGAACAAGGGCCTGTCTGTTCTTGGCACACAGTAGGCACTTATTAAATGGAAGTAATTTTGAAAGCGATCCACTGAAATCATTCGCAGAGACCAGCTGACTATTAGAGCAGAAACAGTGATGGGAATTGCTTGCCTGCTCCCACCCTGCTCCATGTCTGAGGCCGGCTCTTGGTTACCTCGGTGATGCTTCGCAATGCAAATCCAGGCCACTGTGCAGCCTGCCGGGTTCCTGTGCTGTGTGGGCCCACAATGGAGTCAATCTGGTTGTGTTGATGTCAGGGAAGTCAGCTCGGACTGCTTGGCTGGGGTGGCTGAGGCAGAGGCATTCACTCTTCTGCTGACAGAGAGCTCAAAGCCAGGTGACAATACTGTAAACAAACAAGTAAGCAATAGAATTTGAAATAATAATATTTAGTTGGGTTTAACAGCAGCCATAGCAAACAAATGCCAAGGAGAGGGGAGTTCCTCGGACGTTTGTAAACAGAATGGAAAAAGAAGGAAGGAAGGAAGGAAGGAAGGAAGGAAGGAAGGAAGGAAGGAAAGAAGGAAGGAAGGAAGGGGGAAGAGACACAGCCCGCGCGCTCTCTGGGCTCTCCCCCATCTATTTTTCGTATGCTTCTCATTACCAGGGGAAAAGGCAGCCCACACACGGGCAGAAGAGAAACTATGTGGACAGAAAAGCCCACTGGGTTGCCTGCGAGCCTGTCTTCTGGATCTCAAACATTCCATTACTTTTATATTTAATTAAAAAAAAATCCACCGAGTCACAGTCTGTGGGAGCTAACACTTTGCTGCTGCAGTGCCCGGCAGAGTGCGTCATTCTCACGACTCTAGGACACTAGCACTTTCCAGTTTGATTTATATTTCCAAAATGCTTTTATATCTATCCTATATGGTTTGCAGCTAGTTAGAATTTGGACACTGATTTCAACGAGGCTTTCTTGCTAGCTCATTCAGTGAGGCAAAGTACAGAGGCACCTGGTCACTTACCCCGCAGCCTTGAGCTCACACCACTATCTCTATGCTCAGGGGGGAAACTGAGGCTTAGAGAAAGCAAGTTGTTTGCTCAAGCTCAGTTAGCTGTTATCAGTGTGAAGTTGGTTCCAAACTTTAGTTTCCCAAGTTTAACTTGAATTCTTTTCCTAGCACCACAGCTGCAGCCAAAAATAATTCCTTGGAAAATGCCTGCTTCGAGACTCTCCCAGGCATTATGAGGACCAAGATAGCAGTATTTACACCCCATCGCTAACATGAGACCAACCCTTTCAGCAGCTTGTAAAGGAGACTCACATAAAAATATCTGAGTCGCTGTCTCCTTCACATCTCTTAGTCAGCCATGCATTTTCATTGTTAAGAAAACTCAAGTGTCACTCAAGTGTCGTAAAGACAATCTGGCAGGAAAACAAATCCTGAGAGCTGGTTTGGGATAGAAAGCCTAAATCCTTACTCTCAAAGCACTGCCTCCTCCTGGGGTGGTCACCTTTTCTCTTCCTCTTTTAATAAGAACGCTATTGCACCACCGCCCCCTCCTCCTGTGGCCACAGTGGCCCTTTAGGGACAGATGAAGTTCACTGTTTCCATCACAAGCATCTTTCTCTCTCTCTCTCTCCTCTCTCCTCTCTCCCTCTCTCTCTCTCTCTCTCTCTGTGTGTGTGTGTGTGTGTCTCATTCACTCTCTCTCTCTCTCTTTTGACTCCGCTGTAAAAATGTGCTCCAGGCAAAAAGTTGGCATATAAGGTCTCATCTCAGAGATGACTGCTGGGGACATTTAGACACTCTCTCTCCCTCTCTCTATTTTTTCTTCTTCTTTTTTACAGATACTGTTGGAAAGAGAAATGACAAGGTCACGAGTCTTCTGTTGCAATCCATGAGTTTGCCCCATGGGTTTCGTCCCATTAGCCCACTTCACTCTGTTATTTCCAGGCTCTTCTTAAGCAGTTATTTGGAAGCAAAGTTATAGTGGCCTTCAGTGGAGACATATCTTTGTTTTCCCTGCACTAAATATTTTCTGAGTGCCTACTGTGCACCAGACACTGTCCTGGCAAGAACAATGGCAAGTATGCCCACCGTGGTCCTGGGATTATGGCACCAGTATATATGGGGATGCGGTGTGCACAAGCACACTGTACGTGTCCTGCGTGGTCCTGGAACTATGGCACCAGTGTAGGTGGGGACACATACACAGGCACTGTACATGTTTGGCATGGTCCTGGGACTATGGCCCCAGTGTATACAGGGATGCATGCACAGGCACTGTACATGTTTGGCATGGTCCTGGGACTATGGCCCCAGTGTATACAGGGATGCATGCACAGGCACTATATGTGTCTGGCATGGTCCTGGGACTATGGCACCAGTGTGTAGGGGATGCGTGTACAGACACTGTACATATTAATAGATGAGGCAGAGCTTTAATTTGCTGGTGGAGTGGTTGGAGTAGACTGAAGGTTGTAGGCACTGGGTCTCTAACTTTAAGTTGGATGGTCTAGGAGGACCTTCCAGGAACTGGACAAGGCAAAGTAGAGTCCATACAATAAGTCTAAGAAGGACAGCCGTGAGGAAGAGTGGCATGTATAAAAACTATGAGGAGCATGATATGTTGGAAGTGTATAAAGAAGGCCTACTGCCCAGATTTCCTCAGTTCTAGACCAAGTGGGGTGTGGACAGGACATCATTGACAAGATATCATGTCTAACTCCTGGGATTGGGGCACGTGAGGTCCAGGTACGGGCCTCTAGACTCCTGCGCATCTCGAAGTAGCCTTTTCGTTGTTCTTGTAGGTACCATGGGGAGATGTAGAAAATGTCTAGAAGAGCATGGAATGATGCACTTGTGAGCTGGGGAGATCTTTCTGGCAGTGGAAGGAAAAAGATGTGAGGGGAATAAGCCAGGGAATGAGGAGATCATCTGAGGGGCTGCTCTGTGTGTCAGCATTGGGTGAGGTGGTAGTGGAGACAGAACATAGGGTGGGATGGAAGGATGAGAAGAGGGAGGCCTGGAGGGATGTCCGGAGTGTCCTTACGTAGTCACGGTTGAAGTGGTGCTGTGACGAAGGAACAGGACGGCGAAGGACGTGAGGAGAGTTGAGAACAAATCTGGTCTGCATGAAGAGCAGCTTGCCTGTGTAGACCTGTAATTCCAGGTCTTCAGGAAGCTGGCTGCAAGTCAGAGGACAGTGTGGACACAGTGACCCTTACCTCAAAGTAACATTAAAAAAGCGCTGGAATGTAGCTCACTGGTAGAGTGCTTAGCACACATGTGTGGGGTCCCTGAGTTTCAGCTCTGGACAGAAAAACAGAAACAGAGACAGAGACACAGAGAGAGACAGAGACAGAATCAGTGTGCCCTGCAAACTTTGTAATCATGAAGCTGGGGTCCAGACCCAGTTCTCAAGTTGGGGAACCACATACAAGTTATTTTCCGTCACCAGTTGGGCTACTTCACCTGAAAAATGGACTAATGATGGAAACTGCCTCGGAGCGGCCTTCTCTGGGCAAGTGCCATTGGGGGGCGGTGATAGTCACTGGGAGATGTAGGCACTAAACACAGGGACAGGTGATTCCCACACAGACAAGGGCTACCAAGGGGAGGAGTGGGGATCCAGGGACCAGACCACAGTGGGTGGTCATGGACTGCAAAGCTGGGGATGCTACCATGGGCCCCAAAGGGATCACCCAGGAGAGGAGTCTGCACCAGAGGGGGTCAGCGTGGACCTGGGCAGTGGCTGTGCTGGGAACGAATACAGTATGCTTGAGAGACAGTACATTTGGAACAGAATGAGGCAAGAAAGGAAGCAGGCTCAGAGGACCCAGGGTCCAGAGGCTCATGGTCAGGAGTTTCAACTTTATTCTCAGTGGCAGAGAAACACAGATAAAAAGAAAACCTGCTTTTTATGTACACATAGTATACATTTACACATTTTACTTATTACAGAGACGGGCTCCCTATGTAGTCCAGGCTGGTTTCTCCTGAATGGTAGGATTATAGCCATGAATTCTTATACCCAGCCTCACATATACATTTATATTATTATTTGTTTGTTTGTTTTGAGATGGGGTTTCTCTGTGTAGCCTTGGCTCTCCTAGAACTTGCTCTGTAGACAAGGCTGTCCTCAAACTCAGAGATCTGCCTGCCTCTGCCTCCCAAGTGCATGCATCACCATGCCTGGTCCCGTCGTCCCCCCCCCCCCCACAGTCCTATATTCTGAGACTGCTTTGGCTGATGTGGCAGAGACTGAATGGGTATGTATCAGAGAGGATACTGCAGCAATACATGTGAAGAGAAGGGAGAACAGGGGCCCAGGGCCATCGATGTGACAAGAAACGATGGTGGCGTTGAAGAAGATGGTGATGTGGACCAGACCTTCTTGTGCCTAAGTAAACAGATCAATAAACTGTAGTAGGGCCAGTCTATGCACTGAACTGCAAGCCACTGCAGCCCTTTGCCCAACACTTGCTCTGTCTGTGTCATGGGGCTGCCAGGCTGTGGAAGTGGAACATGGATGTTGGGTCAAAAGCATGTGGTGCCCTCCCCATAACTGTCTGAATCTTGACCCTGTGAGGGATGCTGGACTCCCTCACAGAACCAGTATGTAGTTGCAGAAGCCCACTGGGGAAGCAAGAATACACAGAATTGTGTTTGATCCAGGGCTCCCATTTCCCAGATGAAAGTGTTAAGGCAGGAGTAGGTTAAGGTCACTTCCAGCCTAGCCCCAACTCTCAGCCAAGTCCTAGAGGGCTTTTAAGTGTAGACTAGTCAGCATTTATTCAGTCCATCTGCTGTTGGTTCCTGTTAGATAGGGAAGGGCCAGCAGTAGGCACAGCCTCACAGGTGTGCCTATCTAGTACAGATCATGAGGATTTGGTTCTGGACATTCAGTCTCCTGGGTTTCCATCCTGTGAGTTCTTCCCTGAACCTCAGCATCAAGCTGCTGCTCTCCCTAGCTCCCTAGGTTTAGTACAAACCCATCCAGAGTACCCAAGTGCTCCATCTAAGTCAGTCCCACCATGATCTCTGCAGGATGCAGTCTGGTCCCTGCCAAAGGTCAAAGCTTGCTCAAGCCAATGTGACTGATTCCTACTTACCTTCAGGGACAGTCCTGTCTTCACCCCAATCCACCATTGCACCGGAGTCCTTCAGGGGGATGCATGAATCTGTGCTTTTAGGAGGTTTCTGGGAGCCGAGCCTGGTGATTCTTGCCTGTAATCCCAGCGTTTGAGAGGGAGAGGCAAGAGAATCTCCAGTTCAAGGCCGCTTGGCTACATAGCAAGCTTGAGGTGGGCTGGGGCTCGAGGAGGAGCTGTCTCAACAAAACAAAATAAACAAATAAGCAAAACAAAACCAGGAGAAGAATTTTGTGGGAGATGTCTTTTAAAACAAAATACAAAATGGAGGCCAGATGTGTAACAGTTTCCTCCGAGGTTGAAACATTCCACCCAGCAGGGAAGCTCTTTAAACAGGAAGGTAAACAACCCCAAAAAGCTTTAGGAAGTCCCTGAAACTGACCCGAATCATAAGGCCCCTCCCTGCCAGAGTAAACAATAAAAGCCGAGAGTCACGGATTTGGACGGAAGGAAGCTGAGCTGCAGAGACTCAGACGGACCAGCTTTCTGGAAGAAGCAGAAACCAGCTGAGCGGCCTGGGCGAGGTTTAGAGCAGAGTCACTTGTAGGACACTGTCCAATCTGTTGAGCTGCCTGCAGGCTGTGCAGTGTGCTCCAGGTTCCCAGATTCTGTGAGCTGTGACTGTCTTGGATAGTTTTATGTCAACTTGACACAAGCTAGAGTCGTCTGAGAGGAGGGAACCTCAGTGGAGAAAATGCCTCCATAAGATCCAGTTGTAGGGCATTTTCTTAACTAGTGATTGATGGGGAGGGCCCAGCCCATTGTGGGTGGTGGTATCCTTGTGATGGTCGTACTGGGCTCTATAAGAAAGCAGGCAGAGCAAAGCCATGGTAGCAAGCCAGTGGGCAGTACCCGTCAGCTCCTGCCTCCAGGTTCCTGCCCCCAGGTTCCTGCCCCATTTGAGTCCCTGTCTTGGCTTCCTTCAATGATGGAATTTTAATCCAAATAAATCCTTTTCTTCCCAAGTTGCTTTGGTCATGGTGTTTTTGTTGTTGTTTGTTTGTTTGTTTGTTTTTGAGACAGAATTTCTCTGTATAGGCCTGGGTATCCTGGAGCTTGCTCTGTAGACCAGGCTGGCCTCGAACTCAGAGATCTATCTGTCTCTGCCTCCTGAGTGCTGGGATTAAAGGCGTGCACTACCACTGCCTGGCTGGTCATGCTGTTTCATCATAGCAATAGTAACCTTGACTAAGACAGTCACCCATACTGGTATGGGCCTTGGTGATGCAGCTGTCTTTGAGTGATACCTGCTCTTGTAAGTGACCCCTCACCCATACTCACCAAGTTGGACTTTGGTGGTGTCTATACTTTGGTCTGTCATGGGATCCCTGTCTTGGGTTAGTAGAGGTGTGTTGCACCTTCTGGGGAGAAGTTCTGTCACACAACAAGGCCACAATAGAAATGAATGGGAGCTTAGTTATATAGATATGGGAAAAATATCCTTTAAAAGGCAGCTAAGGTACAGGCCACCAAACATCAGAAAACTTAGGACATACATGCTGACAGTATTTGTGTGTATATCATACAAAGGATGGATTGAAGTAAGTAAGGGGGCAAATGGCCCTGAAAACAAGGCAAGACATATGTATAGATAGATATGGAAAGAGTTAAAATGTGGAAATGAATGTCCAGCTCTTCTGTGATGGAGGGAGTGAAAAGGGAAATAGAATCTTGGTGCTTTGTTCCCTGGCTGCTATCAGCAGTGTGGGGATCAGAGGCCTGTGCCACCAAGTCTGTGCTTACTCATTTATTTACTCACTCATTGGTCTTGGGACACTTGGGACCAAATGCAGGCTCCTCCATGCTAGCCATGTTTTCTACCACCAAAGCCACATTCTCACTCTCCCCTAGTTTTTAGTCACCTTTTATACCTCCTGTGAATATTTCATAAAAGATTAGGAAGAAATACACCCCAGCATGTCTATAGTATCCTGCTTATGCTGACAAAGAAGTTTAAGTATCCTCTAGCAGAGGCCTGGGAGAGGAACAGTGACCCAGCTGTACAACGCACACAGACCTTTAGCAGAGGAAGTTCTTATCAGGAAGTAGTCTTGGTTAGAAATAAAGTAAGTATTTGTCTTAACAGTTGTTTGTTGAACACTGAGGCAGACCATACCCAGAAGCATCATCAGGGTACTGAGGAAGAAGAAGGAGATACCACTGACCAAGTCCTTGGAACTGGCAGCCTCGTAGAAGATAGCAGGTAATTTTATTCCTGGGTATAGAGCCAGAGGAAATGATGCAACTGTATTAAAGACATACATGTACTTCTGTATTGATCACAGCATACTTCATAGTAACAAAGACATGAAAGCAACCTGTGTGTCCATCAGCTGACGAATGTTCATGAAAGTAGAAAACATGAATTTGATTAAGAAAATGTTGTACATGCACACAATGGAATACTATTCAGCTCCAAAACCAAAGCCCTGTCCGTTGTGACAATATAGATATCAGTGGTATGATAACTGCACAGTGTGACTATCAATAACAGCCACGTATTGTCTATCTGAAAAAGCAAGAATTTCGAATGTTTTCTCTATGAAGAAATGATAACTGAGGAGGCAGATATGCTCATATTATTGTATTGAAACATCATGTGGTCCTTTATTATGATGCACAATTTTAAGTGCCAGTTAAAATGTAAATAAAAAATAAACTAGACTTATATCATCATATTAAATAATGTAAGTGCATTGAAGAAAATTAGAGCTGGGTAAGAGAATTGGAGCCGAAGGCTGGGCATGGGCGGTGACTCCAAAAGAGGCATCTCTGATGAGGTGACAATTGCAGTAACATTTGCTGCAGCTGTGGACAAACGTGCTAGCCAGAAGGAACAGCAGGTACACAGCTCTATGCTACACTGTCTGAGCTTGTTGAAGAAATAACCAGTCAGCCGGCCTGGTGCCTCACACCTGTAACCACAGTGCTTGGGAGGCTGAAACGGGATGGAGGGTTGTCTGCATTACAGAGTGATATCCTGTTTCAAAAGGAAATGAAGGAAGGAGAGAAGGGAGGAAAAGCCAGAAGGTCAGGTGGCTGTAAAGCTGCATGTGATGGAGATGGTGGGAGAAGGCAGAACTCAGCCAGCCTGGACCAAAAGTGGCCAGAAATGCTGATGCTGGGGGGAAAGGTAGACACTTAATGATTTACATCCTGGGAGATATTCAGTATAGGAGGAAGAGAGACATTTCCTCGTATGCTTTATCTATATTTTCTTAGTACAGGAATATATTATTGCTATTACCTCAATTAATATGAGTAGCAACAATGTTATGTAGATGGAGAAATTATAGGCTAATTGTGTTTGCATAATAAATAAATCCTGATGTGTTAAACAAGATTCCCAGACATAGCTGATGTTGGGGACATTGACCCCACGGTGTCCTGAACAGATGTTCCAGGCTAGTGCAAAGATGAGCTGGCCATACTGCCTGGGTAGGAAGGACCTCTGCCCAGTCTGACATTCAGAGGATGGAAGTGTGTGGGAACTTCCAGACTCCAGAATCATCCTTGGCTCTGCGCAGGGATGTAGGGCACAGCTGCTTACACCGTGGGTCAGGTGACTGAAGCGGAGGAAGAGGCACAGGAATGTGACAACAGGAAAAGGTTTCTGGGTACACCGTGACCAAGAATGAACTCAACAAGTCTGAAAGGTTCTGGGTGTCCGTGTGGCACTGTGTGACTTCACTGTATCCCTGGTTCTGAACACACAACTCACACACTTTGCATAGTGTTTACTGTTACACCAACAGACGCTGCCAGAAGCAGCTCAGTGCAGACGCGAGATTATTGTATATTATCATTTTTTTTTTTTTTACTGTACACACCAAGTGAGATACATAATGTCTTTGTTATAGGAAAGAACTCAGTATGTTAATAGCAAATTAGTCTGTCCCTGGGTTGGACTGTGTTAGTATGTTTGATTTTTAAGACTTGCTGTTTAAGTGGCTGACTTAAGGTTCATAATGAATCACTAAACTAATTTGGGCTTAGGATTAGAATTTCTTGAAACTTATGAAATTATCCTAAGCATACTTCTGCCATTTTATACCATGTATTTATACAGAGCAGTATTGTCAGTGTTGACAATTATAATATCAAAATATCCTTCAACTCTAAAAATGTTGACGATGCTCTGTGTCCTGCTGTATCAAATATTCAGCCAAGATTTAATTCTTTATGTAAAACTAAACAAGCATAGACAGAATTAGTCTGCAACTCTGCTTCTGTCTTTAAAAGGGTTTGTGTGTGTGTGTGTGTGTGTGTGTGTGTGTATACTACTATAACAAAGAATTGTTTTACAATAGCTTTATCATCAGCAAATGTTTTATTTGTAATGCTATTTTATATACCTGTCTACCCAGGGCCATGTAGAATTTGCTGCGGTGAAGAGGGGTCTTGAGTGGAAAATGTTCAGTCCCCAGGGGTGGGGGCAGGGAGCTCAGCACTAGTCTCAGCAGGACACCACCTCCTGAGTCAGGTCAAGACCGGGCTACAAGAGCCTCGGTCCTCGACGCCATGGGCCTGGCTTTTTCAGTACTCATCACCACTTTCTGCGGAGCAGTGAGAAGGCCTGATCCAGAGGGTCTTCTCGTGGACCCTCAGCTCGTCTTTCAGGGCTCAGCCTGACTGCCAAGGGCAGCCCTGTGTGAAGGGCAGTGAGAGCAAACGGCACTGACAGATCCAAGGGAACTTTGGTCCAAGCCTCTTGTGTATCTCAGGTCAACTCAGAGCTGAGTAATGAGACTCATTTAGACTTGTGGATCATTCGTGACTCAACAAAACCCACTTTGGAATCTGTATACTCAAGAGAGGAGCTTCAAGCACCTTATAAATATTAATTAAAAGACAGCATCCTGAAGGGCTGGTGTAACTACAAAAGGGCTCTTCTGGCCTTGCTCCAGTGGCCTCTGAGAGTTGTACCTGGGCCAGTGGTGACAGAAGGAAGCTGCTGTCTCATGAGCAGCACAGAATGCTGCTGGGCAGGCTCCGAGTCTTCCCTCTGCATGGTGAAACGCGAACAGTTACTGTCCACACTAAGATCCAGAGCTCCTTTCCAGGCTGGAAACTGGTAGAACAAGGACTCCAGTCCAGATGCTTGGAATACTAACCCGTACTATTTCCATATAATTACCCTTTATAACCGCATACTTCTTCACGGTACAAAGCATTTACACATGCACCATCTATTCATTCCTCACAATACCTCAGCCAGCAGGAAGTAAAGACGTGAATGCCTCCACTTTACAGATGAGCAAATGAGGCTTAAGAAGGAGCAAACAGCTGGCTGAAGTCAGAGTAACTCCCATCCACACAATGGGATGTTGTCTTCAGCACACCTTCTGATGTGGGCATCACAGTGGTTCTGTGAGCTAAGGGGGTCTGTTCTTCTTATTTTTATTTATTATTTGTTTTTCTGTTCTTATTATTTTTATTCCCATCATTGCTCCCGGTATTCTAGGATTACAGGTGCCCTGGAGGAAACAGACTGTTGAGGAAATAGAGAT